>LR812531.1:14242865-14540365 GCA_903798195.1 Danio kyathit
TTTTCTGATAAGAGAAATGGCTTAATTTTAGACACAGTATTGGCGACTCACCACAGCCATGATATTACTGTACATTTTTTAATGTAGGCCTACATACAAAACTTTTACAGAGCTCAGTTAAATGTTCTTTAAATAGTTATCAATAAACTGTTAACCCAAAATGAATGTTAAAATACAGGTTGTAATACATTTTAATAGCCTATATAAGTTAAATAATCATAAAAAAAATTATAGGATCAGAAAAACATCAGTCTATAATTTTTTTTTTAATGAGGACATTAAACATTAATTTAATGATTTTAAATGAGGAAAATAAGCATAGATATGGTTATGGATGTGACCAAATACGTTAGCAAGTTTACAGTATACAACATATTTTATAGAAATTCTGTGAATTAAACTGCACAACCCAAAGAAAATAATGCTAATCAGAAGGATACGAGTTGGCTCACTACAGAACAAAAATCATTGATTTGATTTGATTTTACATTTTTATATTTATAAGGAAAAAGCTTGGTTATGGATGTGACGTCTCTTCGTTATGGATGTGACAGATGTGTAATTGGCACTTGTGTGTTTTTGATCAATCAAATATAATTGAACTACAAAAAAAAATGTAGAAACTGTTACACTATTTTGGTGAAAGGTTGACATTTGCATGGAATTGCTTCGTCAGTTATTCTGAAATCTGAATAACAAAAGTTGTCAAAAAAATGGCCACATGAGGGTTAAACATCCAAAGTGGGCAGAGCAACCAATTGGTCATACTTACAACTGTTAAAAAGTTGGAACATGCTATTTTTTCATGAGAATAGTCCTGAAATACTTAACAGTAAATAATAATAAGTATTGATTATTATTAATAACTATTATTAATAATAAAAGTATTAAGTACTTAACAGTACTTAAACTAGCATTTTGTACTAGTTACAGATTTACTAAGGACATATTGAAAATTTTACAAATAATAATAATTCATTCATTTTTTCATTGATTCATTTTCTACCGCTTTTCTGGGGCCGGGTCGCGGAGCAGCAGTCTTAGGAGAGAACCTCAGACTTCCCTCTCCCAGATCTTCCTCCAGCTCCTCCGGAGGCATCCCGAGGCATTCCCAGGCCAGCCAAGAGACATAGTCCCTCCCTAGGTAGGCGTCCAGGAGGCATCCGAAAACAGATGCCCGAGCCCACCTCAGCTGGCTTCTCTCGATGTGGAGGAGAAGCGGCTCCACTCCAAGCTCCTCCTGGGTGTCAGAGCTCCTCAAGCTATACATAAGGGTGCGCTCTGCCACTCTGCGAAGGAAACTCATTTCGGCTGCTTTTATCTGAGACCTTGTACTTTCGGTCATGACCCAAAGCTCAAAATAATAATAATAATACATTTTATTTTTAAGACCCAAAGCGCTACAACAACAGTGATAATAAAACACGCAATAAAATACAAAGATTCAACACAGAGAAATAATAAATCAAGAATCTAAGACTGCAGTCTTAATATGGTGAGATTTTAACATCTTCTTAAAACTAGCTAGTGTGGAAGCCTTCCTGAAAACATTAAACCACTCAAAAAAATGTAGGTTCCACACAATTCCTTTATGTTTTCCCAACACAAATTGATTAAGTTAACTTTAAGTGGATTAAACATAATAATTAAGTTGTCCCCCTCAAAAAAAACTTAAGAATTATGTTGGTTCATATTAAATAAGTAGTTTGAATATGCAGCAAATGTATTTTTTTGAGTGTTTGAACCCCGATAATTGCTGCTTGCAGCTATATTTTTTATCATTACTATATTAAACTGTAATTCATCTGAATGTAATTTTTTATTAAACCACTAAATTTATTGACAGTGTACTCTCAGTCGCTGTTCAAATGTTAATCGCTGTACTACAGAAACGTGCGTTCCTTTTGTAAGCACAATATTTACTAAGCTCCCAGCACACAAAGAAAACACAGGATGTTTTTCATTCAGCTGCTTTAATTAATAATTCTTACAGTGTTGACAGAGCAAAGTCCATAAAGGTCTTTAATAGGGGCGAGCAGAGGGTTTAAGAGCGTGAGGCAGGTGAATAAAAGTGAAAGGTCCAGGCAGCTTTTAGTTCATTATCCAGATTAAGGGCTTGACGAGCTCTCAAATAGTCAAGCTCAGGTGAAAACACAACCCTTCCTCACCCGCTCATTTGCTACATCTACAGTAGAGCAGTGTGTTCACGTCCCCTGAAATCAACATTTTTTGCTTGGTATCTTTATTAATAAGCTAATGTTAGGGTTATCTGTTAATTAGTGTGATCCAGAACTAAGATAAAATTCACTTTAAGAAGATGTAAGCATTCAAAATGTACAGCCTCTAACATCCGCCATTATACTGTAGATCACTGCTTTTCATCAGTGGTCCCCAACCTTTTTTGTCACCATGAACCACCGTGGTGGGTGTGCTACGTAGATTCCTAGGCGATCATGAACCATTTTCTTAAAGGATGACTAGCTGATAAAACATTGCTGCAACTCTAATACAAGTTTTATTTATGGAGAACATTAAATAGCACTGCAGTGCTACCGAAATGTCTATATTCCATACAAAATATGAAGCTGATTGGTCAGTTCTTGTCACGTGACTCGTGGTGCGCTTGTAGCATTCTGAAGATGATTTCAACTGGGTGTGCCTAGAAGGTTCCCAATATGCGCGACAAGCCACGAGCTTCCATTGGAAATAACAAACAGTTGATCTTGCACAGACATGCTGGATTCATTTGATTTGTTGACAAATGGGTTGGGAATCAATTCCTTGGCAGTTTGTGGGTCCTTCACTCGGCCTTTTCCCCTTCGCAAAGAAACTTTCCAAAGATGTCTGTTTCTTACATATTTTGCTAGTTTGTGAGTTAAATTTTGAAGAATATGGTCACTTTTTAAAATAAAAAATTATTCAAATAAAAGATCGTTCAGACTCAGATAATAAATAAAATGGAAATAGTTAATGATTTCTTGTGCGGCCTGGTACCAATTGATCCATGGAGAGGTACAGGTCTGCAGCCCTTGGTTGAGGATCACTGCTTTTCATGACATTATAACGCACTTTAGCTTTTCTGACCAATCAAATTCTCTCTAGCAAATGCTTTTGTTATCAGTTCATGTTTTCATTTTTAGTCTGCATAAACCAGAAGTTGCTGAAACTTTAATTTTAGTATAAACACCCAACTAAAACAGGATATTGAGTAGGGGGCGGGGCTCTCTTTATGCGCATAATTTACTCATAGCAAACTAATGGCAAGATGGGCTTGGTTTAGATTAGAATATTGTAGCCAAAGCCATCAAAAAGAGAAAGAGCACCACTTTAAATGCTGAAGCAAATTGTCAGACTTTGATTGAAGATTACCAAAACAAACTTTTATTTTCAGTAGATTAACTTGAATGGATTAATTCTTCATTTGCTATAAAGAATAGCAACCGTATTCTGCTATTAGAGCCCCTATTATGGGATTTTGAAAATGACCTTCCATGTAATGTGTAACACAGCACTTAGTGAATGAAAACATTCAGCTGAGGTTTAAATCTAAAAGTGCACCGTGTTTAAAACTATTGATTCTTTAACAAAGTTGTCGACTCAGAGTGGAATAAATGAATCGTGTTGGGTTCCAATCTTTTGCCTGAACGCATCGACATCGATGGAGTACATGACAAAATATGTACGTTATCCGGTAAAACGTGAACACGCCTTTCCCTTCAGACACTAGTGGAGCGCAGGGGATTACGGGACTGATTATGACACAAAGTTGACGATCACTGACAGATGGAGATTCGGCTGCGGGGAATAAAGGGTTAAAGTTTATTTTCTTAACAATACCACAGTATAGCCGTTTGCTATTGAAGGAGCAGCAGAGACTATTTTGTTTGAGACTTTGTCAGACTTTGACAGGGACTTTGTCAGTAACTTTTACAGTTCAAATGCACCAGTTTCTTCTTCCTCCGGATCATAACATGTAAGTGTAATTAAAATTGTTGCCTCATTTTATGTAGTTTGCAAAATATGCATTTAATTATGTGTTGTAACTTGTAATCGCTCCGCGCGGCTTGTAATCACGTATCTATTATATATCAGTGCTTGTACTGTATCTCTCAAGTTAAATCTTGATGGGGCTATTCACATGTTGCATCCAAAACCATGTTGAAAACGTGACGCGTGCTTCTTTCTTTACAGATTTAAATGTGTTTCTAAACTCACGATCCTCTGCCGTTTGTCTTTGCTATGGCCACCATCAGCTGTTCATACATGCGCGGCGTGGTCAATTTTCAAAATAGATAAACTTTTGCCACTGTGTGGATTAATACTGAATGTGTGTTGTTGTTATTACTTGGGGTTAGGGTTAAGAGTAGAGTAATATGCTGGTGTTTAACTCCATTGCTTTAATGCATTCCTGCACTGGGCTTTCAGATACTCTCTGCTATTTCATAGCCATGTTGGCCTTTTCTCTCTGTCTCACGCTGAACGCAGTCGACCAATCACAACAGACTGGGTCATTGGACCAATCAAAGCAGATTAGCTTCACGCAAAGGAGGGTTTTTTTTTTTTATAAACAAACAAACAAATCGCTGAACGAATCATATGAGAGTTGTTGGGATAATTAGGTAAAAATAAATGCATACTATTAAGACAATAAAAGTGTTTCTTGATATCAGCCTGTTGGTGGAGACCCTCAAAACCAAAATATGACCTTTTATACTGCAAAATAGGGGCTCTTTAAAATACAACACTCCATGTAATTCTAAATGGTCCTATGTATATATACACAGGTATGTGCAATTATAAACTAGTCATATACAGTTGAAGTCAGAATTATTAGCCCCCTTTATTTATTTATTTATTTATTTTTTTTATATATATTTCTCAAATTATGTTTAACAGAGCAAGGACGTTTTCACTGTATGTCTGTAATATTTTTAATATTTTTTTTTCTTCTGGAGAAAGTCTTATTTGTTTTACTTCAGCTAATAAAAGCAGCTTTTAATTAAAAGAAAATATTTTAAGGTCAAAATTATTAGCCCCTTTAAGCTATATTTTTTTCGATAGTATACAGAACAAACCATCATTATACAATAACTAATTACCCTAACCTGCCTAGTTAACCCAATTAACCTAGTTAAGCCTTTAAATGTCAATATAAGCTATATAGAAGTGTCTTGAAAAATATCTAGTAAAATATTATTTACTGTCATCATAGCAAAGATAAAATAAATCAGTTATTAGAAATGAGTTATTAAAAACTATCATGTTTATAAATGTGTTGAAAAAATCTTCTCTCCGTTAAACAGAAATTGGGGAAAAAATAAACAGGGGGGCTAATAATTCTGACTTATAATTCTGAATCCTTTATAAATGCACATACCTGTACATATACACGTTTTATATATGTTTTTTTTTTTTAAGCTGAAAAAGGTTATGCAGACTCAGCATTGCTATTATTGACTGTAGCTGTGACGAGTCATGATGTGCTTTAGCTCAGCTGTGATATACATTTTTTTTTTCAAAAAGGTGGAGCTAGTCTATATATGCCTCACCCTGTCTTCATGTTGCAGTTGAAACTGTGTCACACATTGAACAAAGCTGCACAATTCAAGGCACTTCAGGGGACCTTTGTATTTTCAAACTGCTTTACTGGAAAGTGCTTTGACATGAATAGCTCAGAGCAGCTGTGGCCACAGTTTCCTTATTTTAGTCTTCTACTTCCTCAAAGATTTTTCACAGTATGACAGTTGTATGCGGCTCATGAGTTTATCAATTTATATAAAATTAGATATGACACAGTTTAGACCGTAAAATGTAATTTTGTCTCAGTATTTATTTAGTTGTCGCCCAGAAACATGCTGCATGTCACTATTGTATTTGGTTTTATTCCATTTAATTTATATTAATAACAATATAAATTATACTGGGCGTCACGGTGGCGCAGTGGGTAGCACAATTGCCTCACAGCAAGAAGGTCACTGGTTCGAGCCTCGGCTGGGTCAGTTGGCATTTCTGTGTAGAGTTTGCATGTTCTCCACGTGATCGCGTGGGTTTCCTCCAGGTGCTCTGGTTTCCCCCACAGTCCAAAGACATGTGGTATAGGTGATTTGTGTAAACTGAATTGTCCGTAGTGTATGTGTGTGAATAAGTGTGTATGGATGTTTCCCAGTGATGGGATGGCATCCGCTGCGTAAAACATATACTGGATAAGTTGGCGGTTCATTCCGCTGTGGCGACTTATAAAGAGAATAATAAAGGGACTAAGCCGAAAGAAAAGGAATGAATAAATAAATTAATTAATTAATTATATATGCATGATATTATTATACATTTTATGTATTTATTTAGCTTAATCGGTTGATCAGTTATCAATTTCTTTTTATTTTGCTTTACATCTGCACTTTAAAAAATATAATTAATTTGATTTAATTTTTTTTTAAGATAAGTGGTTGCAAATAATTCATATGGGCTGAATTTAAACAAAAAATTAAATTTAGTACGTTCAACTAATTTGTTTGTTTAAATTCAGCCCATATAGATTGGTTGCAACAATTTGCAATGGACCATGTTTTTCAGTGTGTTAAATCACATCGAAACGTTTTGATTGTATTATTTTATTTTATGTTGTTTTATTATAATTGCTAATAATATATTTAGTGCTGGACAAAAATTAAATACAAACAGGCATTCGTATATTTTTTAAGAAAATGTTTATTTGTAGGTGTCACGATGGCGCAGTGGGTAGCATGATCGCCTCACAGCAAGTAGGTCACTGGTTCAAGCCCCGGCTTGGTCAGTTGGCATTTCTGTGTGGAGCTCCCTGTGTTTGTGTGGGTTTCCTCCGGGTGCTCTGATTTCCCCACATGTCTAAAGATATGCTGTATAGGAATTGAATAAGCTAAATTGGGCATAGTGTATGTGTGTCAAAGAGTGAGTATGGGTGTTTCCCAGTGTTGGGTTGCGGCTGGAAGGGCATCCGCTGCATAAAAACATACTCTGGATAAGTTGGCGGTTCATCTGCTGTGGCGACCCTGATTAATAAAAGGGACTAAGCCGAAAAGAAAATGAATGAATGAATGTTTGTTTGTATTAGATACTAAATACAGTATATTGTGTAAATCCACAAATTATATATATATATATTTAAATATCTAGCAAAATTGTTTTGTAGTTTTGTTTGTGTGTGTGTGTGTGTGTGTGTGGTGTGTGGGTGTGTTTGTGTGTGTGTGTGTGTGTGTGTGTGTGTGTTTGCGTGCGCGCGCATGCGTGCGTGCGTGCGTGTGTGCGTGCTTGCATGTGTATCACATATACATAATAAATATATGCAGTGCTCAGCATATTTTGAGTACACCCCGTTTTGAAATGAATATTTTTTGTCCATTTCTCAGTGAATATACGTGTATTTTGGTGCATTTAAACAAAACAGATTTATTAAACAGATATATTTATTAAAGTAATATGTTAGTCACCAAACACATTTAGAAATTGAAAGATAATACAATTAAGTTCAAGACAAATATGGAAAAACAATTACAACCTACAAAATTTCAACAAATTTTTTTTTTCTTTTGCTTCTTCAGATTTTTCCACTTTTTTTAAATTTGTAAATTTAATATTTTTTTATGACATGTAAATTTGGGTGTACTAGTTTTTGAACCGTTATCGTAAGTTATTTTGTTAAGCTCCAGATTTGGCTTCAGTACTGACTAATGTAATGTACTGTATATGCACAAATATAATATTGTATAGCTTCCTACACTATAAAAAAATGTTGGGTTCCACACAATTGTCTTTTGTTGGGACAACATAAACAAATTAAGTGACCTTACTAGTTTTTTTAACTAATAAATTTAAATAAAAACAATTAAGTTGTCTCAATGAAATCTTAAGAATTGTGTTGTTTTAGCTCATTTAAAATAAGTAGTTTGAACAAGCAGCAAAACATATTTTGTGTATTCAAATATTAATTTAAAGATAGGGTTAGGGGTGTACTTATATATGCTGAGCACTGTATAACATGCACACATATATTGTCAAAACAGACTTTTATTTTGCATGCGATTCAACCCCTAACTGACAAAGGTCTAGAATTTGTCCCATACATGAGCTTGTTTGTCCCATTTTGACTGCCATGCCATATAAATTGCGAAAATAACCTATCGAAGAAGGCTTTAAACACCAAGCGCAATCCTCTGTTGGCTGTCGCGTCAGTGTGACTGAGGAGAATCGAATGTGCTGGCCAGTTTGTTATTTTAATTAATGATGTTTAAAATGACAAAATGCTAGCTTTTATTTAAACCTTTAACAGATTCCTATTTGTATTTCTAATGAAAAAATGATTTAATAAAATTTGTCTTTAAAAAAAATAAGTATTGTTCTCATATTTCTTATTCTATGGAATCTTTATGGACATGTTTTTGATACATCAAATGTGTGGTTATGATGACCATCAGCTAATCCAGTAAAAAAAATAGTGCTTAAAATGTCACTACAATGCAACCTATTAAAACGTCCTAATTAAATAGAAAATGAGGTGATAACTGCAAAAAGGTCCACTTTAAGAAAAAAAGAACTACCCCATTCACCAGCTGGCTACGGGCATGCTTCACTGTCTACATGTCCAGTGCTTGCTGTAGCGAGTCTTGTGAATGAGTGTTTTTGGATAAATGATATATTTGCAGTGGGTGAGCATCTAAGCTTCCTGACCTTTTTTATTCATTGCAGTCAATGTATTGAACCCACTGAAGGACAGCAGGCTGCACAATATTGAGCGCATGGACAAATGACAGTTTCATAGGGGGAGGGGTCATGTTTCAAGGATGGGGGCCGGGGATTATAAACCCCTCATGAATATGTTTAAACGGTCAGCTGGAGGAGCCTCTCTCAATCTATTTAAAAACGAAATAAGTGAAATAACAAATGTTAAAAACAACAAGTTTGTCTTGTAATTGATTTATTTAGAACTGCCCAGAGCAAGCTGCAGGTTGCATAAGTTCAAGTATCTTTCACAAATTTATTTTAAAATAATTAAATTTAATTCGCTTAATTTATGTTTAACACAAACAACTAAATGCAGTTTTATGACATTAGCCATTTTTTTTATTTTATTATTAGCACTGATTATTAATGTAACAATATAAATATAACTAAAATTAAAGGGTCATCAAATTGCCATAAATTTTTTTTATTAACCATTAACAAAATTTTTTATTAACCATTAACAAAGCTAAATAAGATACAAAAAAAAAAAGACATGGATCATAAAATTGCATTCTTTTCTTTAATAGGCACTAATAATCAAAATAAATTATTAATACAATTAAATATTGGCTATATAATTACATTTAGTTTTTCTAGTTTGTTCTTTTTTTTGCACAAAATAAATCTAATTTAAATCGTACCAATTGCATCTAGATTAGATTAGTTATTAATAAGCACTTTATAATTTTTTATTATAAAGCTAGTTAAAATCAAGCAAAGTCATAAATATCATAAAATTCCTTTTCGTTATTTAGTTTTATCATTTTTTTTTATAATCAAGCACTAACCGCATTTACCACCAATGCAGTGAGTCCTCTGAAGAACAGCAAGGGAGCACATCAAACCCATAACAGTGACAAATGACAGTCCAGGAGGGAGGGGCTGTAATTTTATTTATTGCGCAACTTTGTTAGCAACTCCCTAGGATACAAATTTTTTAATTTATTTTCATTTATTGATTGATTTTATAATATTTATATTAATTTTTTATTCATTCATTCACCCGGGACAGCCACAGCGGAATGAACCGCCAACTTATCCAGCACGTTTTAAGCAGCTGGATGCCCTTCCAGCTGCAACCCATCTCTGGGAAACATCCATATCACACTCATTCACACACATACACTACCGGACAATTTAGCCTACCCAATTCACCTCTACCACATGTCTTTGGATTTGTGAGGGGAAACCAGAGCACCCAGAGGAAACCCACGCGTACACGGGGAGAACTGCAACGCCACTGACCCAGCCGAGGCTCGAAACAGTGATCTTCTTGCTGTGAGGCGACAGCACGTACCTACTGTGCCACCGCGTCACCCCTCATATAATTTGTTTATACAAACAACTAAATGCAGTTTTATGACATTAGTATTTTATTTGATTGAATTTTATTTTTATTCGCTTAAATTACATTTAATACAAACAACTTAATGCATTTTTTTTGACATTAGCATTAATTTAGTTTAATTGTATTGTTTATTTCGCTTAATTTGTTTAATCCAAACAACTAAATGCAGTTTTATTACATAACATTTGTTTTTTTTTTGTATTCTACACTGATGAGTATGCAAAATTAAATTAAATTAAATTAAATTAATTAAATTAAATTAAATTAAATTGAATTAAATTAATTTAGTTTTTTATAATCATTAACAAAGCTAAATACAATTAAAATGGGGTCATAAAATTGTATTCTTTTTTTAAAATATGCACTGAATAAAAAAAATAAATTATAATAAAATACAATTTGGGCCATATAGTTTCTTTGATCGTTTTTTTTTTTTTTTTTTTTTTTTTTGCACGAATAAAATAAAATATGGGCCATAAAATTGCATTCACATTTAATTTTTTTTGCACTAATAAAACTAATAAATAAAATGAAATTCATAAAATTACATTTAGATTTAGTTTTTAAGCGCTCACAAATCTAGTTAAAATAAAGCAAAGTCATAACATGCCATAAAATTCCATTTAATTTTCACTTATTATTTTTTTAATCAAGCACTAACCGCATTTACACCCAATGCAGTGAATCCTCTGAAGGACAGCAGGGAGCACATCAACCCAGCACAGCGACAAATGACAGTTCAGGGGGGGAGGGGCTGTATTATCTGTCCAAGGGCGGGGATTAAAACCACAACCGACCAAACAGCACGCTCGTCTCCACCCCCTAATGAATAATGCACACTGATCGTCCCTGCTGATTGGAGTCAGCTGGAGGAAGTGCCTGGTTTAGCCGGCAGAGAAAGAGAGAGAAAGAGGTGATCAGAGCCCAGACTAGTTCTTTCAGTGACTTTCTCTCTCTCTCTCTCTCTCTCTCTCTCTCTCTCTCTCTCTCTCTGTGTGTATGTGTATGTGTGTGCGCATATTGCTTCAGTCTGTTGTGGATGTAGGACAGTCGGATCTGCATCTCTACTTCCGTGTTTATCAGCTTCAGCTCTCCCTCAGGATTTACACAGAGGACATGTAACCTCTCTGCCAAGGCTTTGTCTGTGTGTGTGAGTGTGTATGTGTGTGTAGCGGAGGGGTCGAGCTCCTCCTGAAGGATCACCACCAATGCATTCCTGCTGGAAAATGAAGATTCAGGTACGAATGAGGCTGTTTTTTTTTTTTTTTTGTTTTTTTTTTGCTGTTGTCATTGTGCTCTTGTGAAAGGACCGCTGTCTCCATGGTTGCCTTTGTGAGGCCTGTTGTTGTGTTATGGAGATGAGGCTGCTGCTGTGCACTAGAGCCACACGTTCAGCTTCTTCTTAAATCAACAAAGCTGCCATTTGTTGTGCGTTCATGTGCTGTTTATTCCCTGCTGCTGTTTCCTCACTGAACTCCCTTTCTGTTGTGTGCTCGGGTTTAGATGTCTAATGGCAAGGTAGAATTACTGGAGAGTGGGTTTTGACTAGGTTGTTATGTGGTATGCTGATCAGATGAGCTTGTATTGTTGTCTTGTTTATTATGTGTGGAAATTTATATGTACAATGTCGAAAAGTTAAGCCTCATTAACAATTTTAAGCACACTGAATGATGGTTGTCTACAAAATGGTTGCGAACAATTTATGTGTTTTGAATTTTAAACAAACAAATTTAATTTAGTAAGGTTCAACTTATTTTGTTTGTTTAAATTCAGCCACTTGACTTAAAAGCAATTAGCTAAATCCAAGAAATCATCTTTGAATAATTTTTTTCAGTGCAGTTGCCTCGTCTCATTTTTTTATTTGGCTTCATCGGTGAAAAATAAAAGATGCATTTTTTTAATGTCCCTTTTTAATGATTTTTGTGTGCATTTTAAAAATGGTAATTTGTTTTATTTTGCTTGAATAGTTTTTTAATGCAGTTTGAAGCCCCTTTTGATGTTATTTTCTGTATATAAAAATATGTATATAAATGTATATAAAAAATGCTACATGCAATATTTGTTTTGTTTCTTTTTTATTTTATCATTGTGAAATATCTTGTCGTACTAAGCAATCATATAAGCTATATAAATTTATATATATTTATGAATATTTATATATATTTTAGCTCCCCTGTTTATTTTTGTTTGACAACCAGAAGATTTTTTCAGCACATTTCTAAATATAATAGTTATAATAACTAATTTCTAATAACTGATAAAAAATATTAATAGTAAATCGTATTTTTATTAATAGTAAAAAAAAAAGTACGGTACCTCTTATGGACATGGTTGAGAGTAGTAATTTTTCATGGTATCAAGCTTATTTGTAGTTGGTCTTGTCTTTGTTTTCGATGCTGGATTCATTTCAAGATTTATTGCCTGATTTTGCGTATTCATTAACAATGTTACTTTGATTGCATCCTTTTGCCAAATGAAATCATTGTCATATATTTTAATTTAACTACATTTGTTACTTTTGTAGTGAGTAGGATATTAATGTTGTCCACAAAATTCATATGAAAGAAGCACATTCAATGCACTAGTAAAAAACTGCAGAAGCGCTAAATAAAACTAATATAATTAAGCATGTTGGAGAAAGTTACTTCTGTTTAATGGAGAGAAGATTATTTTTCAACACATTTCTAAACATAATAGTTTTAATAACTCACTTCTAATAACTGATTTATTTTATCTTTGGCATGATGACAGTAAATAATATTTTACTGGATCTAGTTCAAGACACTTCTATACAGCTTAAAGTGACATTTAAAGGCTTAACTAGGTTAATTAGGTTAACTAGGCAGGTTAGAGTAATTAGGCAAGTTATTGTATAATGATGGTTTGTTCTGTAGACTATCGAAAAAATATAGCTTAAAGGGGCTAATAATATTGACCTTAAAGTGTTTTAAAAAAAATTCAAAACTTCTTTTATTCTAGCCGAAATAAAACAAATAAAGACTTTCTCCAGAAGAAAAAATATCATCAGACATACTGTGAAAATTTACTTGCTCTGTTAAGCATCATTTGCAAATTATTTAAAAAAGAAAAAAAAATTCAAGGGGGGCTAATAATTCTGACTTCAACTGTATGTATGTATGTATGTATGTGTGTATGTGTGTGTGTGTGTGTGTGTGTGTATATATATCAGTGTAATCTTAATCAGTGAATACTATAAAAAAAAATAGATTTCAGTCTTAAATACAAGACCCACATTTTCATAATTCTCTCTTTTAATTCATTCCTTTATTTCTTATTAAAAACCTAAACCAATTTTATGAGCCTTTGTTTTGAGTAATCAGATCAGGTGATCTTGTACACAAATATGCAGTTTGTCTCTCTGTGTCACTGTTTCCGGGCTGTAATTGCATGTAAACAGTGTTTCAGAGAAACAGATGTGCTAACACATTCATAGGAAGGATCTTGTGATGGACCTTATGTGGTGACTGAATGCAGTGAAAAATTAATTGATCGTGTCCTCAAAAATGTCCTCAAACTGTTGGTTGAGTGTGTTTACTCTCTGAATGTTTGGAGAATTGAAAATGAACTCAACCCTGAACCCAGGTGCACACCAAACTAGTGGACCAAGTCTGCTGAAAAGATGATACACACATTATATGTTTGCTCATAGAATCAGCAAGTTTAGTCCAACTTGCAGCATTGGATGTTTAGTGATTCTGTCTTAAAATGTACATCATAAAGTGTGTGTTTTAAGGTTTACTTAAAATAGTGATGGTGTGAACTCTCAGGGCTAAATGTTTGTACTAAAAAAGGACACTTTTTTTTTTTTTTTTTTGTCTGGGCCAGAAGAACAAAAATAGAAACCGAAAGTGTCTTGACAGTATACAGAATTGTTTACTTTATGTTGGCTAATTTTTCTGTACATCTGAAAATGTGACTCATTCAAGCAGGAATGCATTTAAAACATTGGCTGCTATTAAAATAACTACAATTCTCAAAGAACTTTTAAAACATAGACATTTATTTTAAATTCATAATAAATTCAACACTTTAAACACTAAAATAAATCATGACTTTGCTTATTCATAAACAAAAACATCATGAAGTACAGTATGAATAAACCTGATATTCTTTTTTTATTAGTTTGACATATTTAATTTAAAGGGACTTTTGACCCAGACATCCAAATTCACCATTTCCTCACCATCTGTAAATATATATATATGTATATGTATATGTATAAAAAATATGTATAAATATAACATTTAAGCCAATATACTGTATAACTCCAATATCTCAAAATGAATGTTATGGTGTGTGTGTTTGTTAGTGTTTTTCACAATAAACAATATTTGCATCTCTCTTTTTTTAGCAAGTGAATATTAATAATATCTCTATTTCTATCATTCTCATATTTTCTTTTATCTGGTGGTATTATTTTACATTTGCATACATTTACAATCTGTAATATAGCAAGCTCGTTTGGCTTCTACCTCGTTTACCAAGATGAATGTGCACTAAAACACTGTAGAGTTTGATTGGGTGGGATGATACAAAACATGGGACACATTGGTTCCTCTGTATAGGACAAAAGAAATCACTTGTAAAGCTGAACAGTTTCAGTTTCCAAATGACTTCTGTTTTCCACAGAAAAGAAATGAAATTCAGTGGGAACCTGAAACTGTAACTGGTTAGATACATACTGTGAGCTAATATACATCGCTAATGTGCTGATAATATATTGTCTATATTATGTTCCATGTGTTTAGTAGTTTTCAACACTTTATGCTGTTTTTTTTTTCTCATACACTCAAAAAAAGGACGTTTACTGTTTGTTATTTCAAGAATTCACACTTAGCTGATGATTGATTATAAAGCTGTCTCGGGAGAGAGCCCTGAGCTCATAAGATCCTCGAGCCCGGGGCTCCCTCCCGTTTGCAAGGCAAGAGGGGAGTTTGAGCTCAGGTAGATCTCAAGAACTCCCCTGCTGTATTAGCTAATGAACAGATAGTGATTGCTCTTAAGAGATAACTACTTGCTAGGAGCATGTCTATGGTGCTTTTTGGATTAGTCAATTAACTTAAGTTGCAGGTTTTTTGGACGGTGGGAGGAAGCCGGTGAACCCGGGGGAAACCCTGGTGACCATGGGAAGAACGTGTAAACTCTGTTTTCTGGGGGTGTCTCACAATATTAGGGTGACCGAAATTGAATAATCACAATGCAAAACTATGCTTTTCTCACTTTGCTTTGTCTCGTTTCAAGTCCAAATTAAAAAAAAAAATCTTAGATTGAGTAAGAATATTGTTTTGCTTTCATCCTCAGAAGAAATAAGGCAAAATTTTGAGTTTTTTTTTTTTCCTGAAACGAGCTAAATTATCTGCGATTGGCATAAGTAAAATAATCTTGTTTTAGAAACTAGAATCAAGACCAAACATTTTTAAAAAGTAATGAAACCTTTTCGCGTTAATCATATAAATTCAGTAAATACAATAATTAAATACAATTCTGTAGCTCCTAGGGTCCATTCTTCATACGTGGATTACTCGGCTGGATTTGGTTATTGATGATTTGACACGATCCAGGATCGTTTCGTTCTTCAAAACTCTTCAAAGAGTTATTGTCATAGCAACAGTTCTGGTAGCTTAAACCTGCTCGGGAACAGGCTCATTTCATATAAACAGGATGAAGCCGCAGTCACACTAGAGTTTGAGCTTGCGAAATTCTGTCGTACGGCGCTGCGAAAAGGGGCGGGATTAAACAAGATTACTAAACATTTAAAAAAGCGAGCGATTGCTCCATGTTTTACATTTCTGTTCAGAGAGGTCATGTTTTGATCCTGGATTGGTCTCAAGCAGTCAAGTGATGCGATTTCACAGGTCAGAGTTCACCAAGCTTGAACTTTGCGCCGCAGCAACCTGCGAAACTCGACGCATGACCCTGCGTTTCCGGTCTGACGCCTTCGCGTGCGTATGAATGGAAGTCTATGGGGAGAAAAGTCCAGTGTGACCACGGCTTTAGATCGGGTCAGTTCAAGCAAAGGTAATACTGAAAGTATTTTTTTACAGTAGTAGTTATATACACTTGGGAAAATAGTATATATATATATATATATATATATATATATATATATATATATATATATATATATATATATATATATATATATATATATATATATATCCAGGGCTTGACATTAACTTTTTTGATCACCAGCCACGGTGGCTAGTAGTTTTCCAACATTACTAGCCACTCGCCATTTTCACTAGCCACAATTTTATTGTTGGGAAAATATACTTTATACACATAAATATGACTTTGACATGCTAAAATTACTTGATTTAGATGTTGCGTTTTCTCCACATGCCTCATTCGTTTCACTTTTTGTGTGTCATGTATGAGCTTGCTAAATGTTCATGAGCAAATGGGTCATGGTTTCATAGTATTACAATTAGTTTTTATTTCACATAATTTTCAGAGCTCAAAATGAAGGATTTACCAAATTTATCTCTGACCACCAAACATAAACTATTAATTATTTCTTAGCCACAAATTTTAAATGTGTCAAAACAAGCATAATATAGCTGTTTACTACTTTTTATTTAACAAAACATATGCACAGTAATCTGTCCTGGCTAAAGGTCCCAGATCATCAGTTAACTACACATACTGTAAATGGGGAGTTAATCTCCCATTAAAGCAATGTTATTGTAAAAAATGATAATTAAACCACATTACGCAAAAGAAAGCAGGTAAAAAACATACAGTGTGATAATAAAAGGATGATAACGCACACGGTTAACGTTAGACCCATAAAAAATCTGTTCAAATAAAGGTTAAAGTGAAAGCAACCGGTGCTGCTTACAAAATACAAATCTGGAGCTCTTGAAAGCAGCAAGACTGTGGGTGCATGTTTTAAGAGCGCGCACACGTTTTAAACAGTCGCGCGCATCAACTCAGCTGCGAGAAATCATCCTTTCATTCGGTATTCACCTGCTTTTTTATTGCTCACGCAAACGTAATTATTTTTGTCAGTCGTGTTGCTTCTTAATTCTAAGATCGCCTTTGCATGCATATTAGACCATCCTTATTGTCGAACCCTGCTTATATGAATTATTATCCGGGAAAATTACTTTCAACCAGCCAAAGTGGCTAGTGGGAGTGTCTGTCTTACCCGCCACCACTGAAATCTACCCGCATTTGGCTGGTTGGTGGATGTTAATGTAAAGCCCTGTGTGTGTGTGTGTGTATATATATATATATATATAGTTTAAAAATATATCTTTTTAAAACTTATGCAATCTGCGATATGAAATAAAAGTATGAAGACTGTCACCTGGTGGTTCAAAGAGAAAATTTATTGATATGAACTTTTTAGATACAAATGCGTACAATCGTTTTAGTACTTGTGTAGGATATTAGACAGGCACAATATGCAACTTTTTTTTTTTTTTTTTAAGGAATAATACATTTATGCAGTCATGCATATGTTTTGACAGCTAGTATGATGGTGATTTGATGCTTTGCAAAAGTTGCAGATACCTTTACCAATATCAAAATGCTTTAGTGATGCACAATTAATTTAAACATCCAGTTATTCTTTATACCAATAAAGAGACCGGCTATTATAACAAAGAAAATCCGCTCTAACTGTAAAAGTAAATAAATTGCTACTCTTAACAGATGAAAGTGTAAAGCCTGTAGCCCACAACAAAGTTAGGAAGTTATTGCGTTTCATATTTAACAAACCGTTTCCTAGGAATTTTATGTAATTTTGCTCACATGGAGAATTGAATATTAATCAGAAGATGTCATTACACTGCTGTGCCGTCAGCCAGTCGTTGCAATGCTGATCATGATTTCGGGGATCGATAGATTTGTCCTTCACAACACACGCAGCGATCTCAGATCAGTTCATCCAGACATTTTAATCTGACTCGCGAACTTGTTTAAAGAACCAAATTAGCCAGAGATCAGTTATCAAGATTAACGGATCCAGGATCTGCCAAATCATCTTAGATCATTTAAGCGAGGTACGAAGAACAGACCCCTGGTCAACTATAATCCAGACTCAACATTGCATATCTTGTGATGTGACTATTGTGGATGCACACATTGTGATATTGATGCTGAAACAATATATTGTGCAGCCCTAATTTGCACAGTTTATAACCTGTCATATTACTGTCTAATTTGGCTTATAGCAGAAGACCAATATTAAAAACAATGTTGGATGTAAACACTGAAATTTTGTTTAAAGATTATTGAGCATATTATGTAGTTTTATTTTATTTGTGTTTAGCATTGCCTTTTTTGACCCACTTGATGCCTATTAGCAAAGACAAACGCATTAGTCCAGTGATTGTAGCCATTCTAATACTGCCTGTTAACATACTGAGGCAAACTTCATCATTACAGCCTTTACTCTCTGACTTCAGGAATAGAGATGCATGTGTGTTTGTTACAGTCCACCAATGTACGGCATCCCAGAATCAGAGGCTTTGTGTGAAATCCCCTTAGTGAGGGGGAGGGGCAGATGGAGATTAGTGGTCACATGACCCTCTGGACGAGGCTGCGGTGAGAGGAAGTGTGCTGGTCCTGATACACGCTCTCATTAGGCATGACTCAGTGATTTGATGGAGATGTGTGACTGGAAGGTCTGAGGCTTCTTCTGGGTGTTTTGATCATTGCCGATTCTGTCCTGCTGTTTCTGTTCTTTACTGTTCTGCCATTCAGGTTTTTGCTCAATGCTGTCTATATATTGAGTATATGCATAGAAGATGATGTGTTTTTTTCTGTTTGTATTTGTTAGAGGTGTATTATGATTCACTCAAGTCACGAGTCATGATTTAAGTCACTGTTCTGAATGATATAATACTATCACAATAGTTTAAGTCTAAACAAAGAAGACTTTTAACACGTCATTGGGCAAAAAGCCATATATGATGAAGTTGATATATTGATAAAGTTATGATTTGCTGTTGTTGCAGTTATGAAATAGTTTGACAACAAGCAGGAAATGTTCATGGCCCGATGACATCACCACATTGAAATGGTCTATACAGTCAGCTGAGTCTTGGATGTATGTATGTATGTATGTATGTATGTATCGTATGTATCGTATGTATGTATGTATGTATGTATGTATGTATGTATGTATTTATGTATGTATGTATCGTATGTGTATCGTATGTATGTATGTATGTATGTAAGTACGTTTGTTATTTGTGTAATTATATTTATCTATCTAATATTTAGTTTAGTTTATTTTTATATATATATATATATTTCTTTTTTTGTGTGTGTATTTATATTAATGTATATTTTATTTTTATTTTATTTATTTATTATTTTTATTTCATTTTTAAAAAAAATTAAATATATTTTATTTTGTTATTTATTTTTTTAGATTAATATTTATTTTACTTTAATGTTTGTTTAATGTTTTTTTATTTTATACGTACAGTACATATGTTATTTGTGTAATTATATTTATGTATTTAATATTTATTTTAGTTTGTTTATTTTGTTTTATATTTATTTTATTGTAATATTTTTATATTTTATTTAATTATTTAATATTTTTATTTAATATTTATTTCATTTTAATTATTTATTTTATTATTTTTTTATTTAATTTTCATTACATTTTTAAATATATTTTATTTAATATTTTTTTATTTAATTTATTTTATTATTTTTTATGTTTTATTTATTTTATACTTGCGTATTTATTTATTTAATTTTAGTTTGTTTATTTTGTTTTATATATTTTTGTATTTTATTGTATTTTTTATATTGTTATATATTTTTTATTTTATTATTTAATATTATTTAATTTAATTATTATTATTATTATTATTTTATTTATTTAATTGTATTTTTTAAATATATTTAGTATTTAATTTTTTTGATTTAATATTTATTTTATATATTCTTTTGTTTTTATTTATTTTATAGGTATGTATGTTATTTGTTAAATTGAATTTTTTTATTTAATTTATTTTAGTTTGTTCATTTTGTTTTATATTAATTTTATTGCAATAGTTTTATATTGTTATATATTTTATTTAATTGTTTAACATTTTTTATTTAATATTTATTAATTTTTACATTCATTTTATACGTACGCATGTTATTTGTTTAATTTTATTTAATATTTATTTCAGTTTGTATATTATTTTATATTTATTTTATTGTATTTTTATATTGTTATATATTTTATTTTAGATTTTTTATTTATTTTATTTTATATATTTTTTATTTTGTATGTACATGTTATTTAATTTTTTATTAATTTTATATTTATTTTATTGTAATTTTTTATATTGTTATATATTTTATTAAATAATTTAATATATATTTTTAAATTTAAGTTTTATTATTTGTTTATTTATTTTATAAGTACATACATTATTTGTTTAATTTAGTTTATTTAATATTTATTTTTTAGTTTGTTTATTTTATTGTATTTTTATATCGTTATATATTTAATTTGATTATTTAATATTTTTAATTTAACATTTATTTAATTTTATTATTATTTTATTTTATACGTACATATGCTATTTGTTTAATATTTTATTTTATTTTATATGTATTTTAGTGTAATATTTTTATATTGTTATATATTTTATTTAACTATTTAATATTTTTAATTTAATATTTATTTTATTATTTATTTATTTATTTTATAAGTACATATGTTATTTGTTTATTTTTATATATTTACTTAATATTTTAGTTTTATTTTATTTTATATTTATTTTATTGTATTGTTTTTATATTGTTATATATGTTATTTAATTATTTAATATTTTTAATTTAATATATTTTATTATTTTATTTATTTTAAGTCATGCTTGTTCAAAAGGCTTATAATAATGCTCCAGGGCTTTTCTGACAAGTATTGCAATAAGTGCCCTAGAGTTAATGTCTGCATGAATTCAAAATTTACAAAGTTTATTTTGCTAGTGCACATTGTTAGTCTTAGGGTTGATGATTAACTGTTCAGTTAATCTACTGAACAAAAAAAAATGTGTTTGTTTTGGTAATCTTCATAATCAAAATCGGACCATTTGCTTCCGCTCTGGGACTACAGTCCTTCACTGATTATGTCGTTTTGATGGCTCTGGTGAGAAATGCTTAGCCACGCCCTGCCAACCATTGATAGCAGTGAAAGATAAGAGAAGGGGTGCAAAAATAAAACCCCGACCCCTACTCAATATTCAGTTTCAGTTAAAAATGCATCATCAAATTTAAACAAAAGTTTGCAGCAATTTCTGGTTCATGACAAAATATTAAATTATTATCAATTCTAAGACAACTGGATAAACACTGAAAAATGTGCTCTTTAATAAAATGCTTAATTTATTATATGCTTATGGTGGTGGACTCCTGCTCTCAATAACCCATTTTTTATGGTAAAATCAGACAGCTTGCATAGCCACATTTTCCCCTTGTATTATTAAACAATTTTTTAAGTCATATACATACTATGGTCATAATGTCCTCATCTCATGTTAAATAATTTTTTTTTTTTAAATTAATTCTAGAATTAAAAGCTACAGTATATAGTGATATAAATTGTGTGTGTGTGTGTGTGTGTGTGTGTGTGTGTGTGTGTGTGTGTGTGTGTGTGTGTGTGTGTGTGTGTGTGTATATATATATATCTTATATCTTAAAATCTTAAAACTCTTAGCGGTTTCATATGGCTGAGGTTGTGGTTGAGAAGGGCCTATATATATGAAACCGCTAAGTTTTAAGATTTTCAGATTTTCACCTGAAGCATTAATATGTTATCTCATTATTTATATAATTTATATCATATCATATTATATCTATCTATATATATATATATATATATATATATATATATATATATATATATATATATACATACACACACACACACACACACACACACACACACACACACACACACACGCACACACACACACACACACAAATTTTTATATATATAATTTGTGTGTGTGTATGTATGTATGTATGTATGTATATATATATATATATATATATTAGAGGTGTGAACCTACACTGGTCTCACGGTTCAATTCAGTTACGATTATCATGCCATCGATTCGGTTCAATTCGATATCTCGGTGCATCACGGTGCATTGACGATGCTTTCCAAACCCAATTTTATATTTTCTTCACAGCACAGCGATTCTTGTATTAAAATGTATGAATACATTTTATATTTATATACTATTTGTAATACAATTTTGTCCTTTAATGCAAACAGTCAGATATATAAACTGTACTTTTAAAAACTCAAGTACATGCACAGAACAACCCGAGCATTTATAGCAAATAAACAAATATAAATATGCTGCTCGCTTTCTGAGCCTTGTCTGGCGATTTCTTTCTTACACCCCTTTGATTGGTCACGCGCTCAACATAAAGATCTGCTATTGGCTTTTACGCGCTGGCGCTCTGCACCGATGATAAACACTGATACACGGCAGCACAGCGGCGATCACAGCTGATCCATGGCACTGGATCCATGATAGACGCGGTGGGGGAAACTCTGCAGACACTCGCTCCAGTCTGAATCCAGACGTAACATTGTAACAGCCGAGAGGAGATGAAAAGTCACGCCAACAGGTCAAATGGGCCACAGTGAGAGAGAGAAAAGCAGTACTTTAATTTTCTCAATCGCATTGAAATAGGGGCTTCTGCTGTAAGTGTCAGTGAAAGACTGTTCAGTAAACACACACGCAGTGAAATTGTGCACATTTTCTGATTTTTTTAAGTAGTTGAAGTGTTTATATACTTGCGCTCGCCACACTCGCCATAGTAAGCTACAGACACATGGCGCATATGAGATAAATGACGTCAGTACATAATAACCGGTTTTAATTATTACTGAACCGCTATCGAATTGTCCGCGTCTGCATCGCAGTGCACCGAAGAAACAATTAATTTTGACACCCCTAATATATATATAACGCGAGACTCTTATCGCGCGATAAAAAAATATTGCCGTTAATCTATTCTCAAAGTTGGGTGAGAGCTGGGTCTTTTCTACGCAAGCTATGATGACTTTCACCTTGATAGTTTAGCGCAGATGTATACCTGACCGGTGAGCCGGCTGGGAAAGAAGTGCCCTTCTGAATCAAATCAGCAGGATGCCTGACTCTAACTGCAGTTGAGCAGTTTCACTTTAACTCACGAACATTTAATTCATGCCTTCGTGACAAATTGGGGTATTAGACGCAAATAAATGAGTAAGGACAGGTGAGAGTGTTATGGAATTTAATAACGCACGCCAAATGAGAAGAAAAAAAACTTCCGCATTTCGCGATGTGTGTGTGTGTGTGTTTGTGTGTGTGTGTGTACGTCTGTGTGTCTGTGCGGTCCTTTACTGACAGCCTCCTGTGTGGATCTTGTCGGAAAATATGCTCCACTTCTCAATTCCATTTCTGTTTAGTGCAGTTATGACTTTAGTCGCATTAAGTAATCAAAAATCACTTTACATGATAGACTCTTAATCAGAGTATTATTTTAATCATATTAAAATCGTATTAAAGTATTGTTGCCCATGTAAACATACTCAATGTTTGACACCGTCAACTTGCCTTTGCGAAGCAGCATTTTCTGTATGTACATACATCAAAAGCAAGTATGAAATCACTGTTTGGAGCTTATGTAGGCCTACAGTTCAACATTCATGTTTAACTGAATAAACAGTTAGTAAACACAAGTACATCTTATTGAACATCATTTATTTTCATCACCAATTATCATAGTAGAACAGTTTCTCAAGCAGTTTCTCAAGCAGATGAGCCCCTGGTCTAATGCGTCACCTGGCTTGAGAAACCCGTTCTCAAAGACTTATTATTTGGGTAGCACACATATTCTGAATGCCTTTGGCAGAATTCAAATGAGCCATTTTAATCTAGATTAATCTTGAAATTAATCTAGATTAATCTAGATTAAAAAAATGAATCTATGCCCACCTATGCCCACCTTATTTGACTATTTTGAGGGATGTAAACAATAACAATGGTCCTAACATACTGTACATCCTGTTTTTCATGTTTAATTGTATAGCTTACAAGAATTCAAAAAGGTCAACATATTGATAAAGTTATGATTTGCTGTTGTTGCAGTTATGAAATAGTTTGACAACAAGCAGGAAATGTTCATGGCCCGGTGACATTATCACATTGAAATGGTCTACACAGTCAGCTGAGTCTTGGATACATCTGCATCATTAATCATATTGTTTACATCTTTTTATACAATTGTTGCATTTTCATATTGCATCAATGTATCAATGCATTGTTTTTTTTTTATTTTGATAATATATATTAACAGTTTTATATGTATGTATGTATGTGTGTGTGTATATATATATATATATATATATATATATATATATATATATATATATATATATATTTAGTAAATAAATATTTACTATTTATTTGTTATTTTATTTATTTATTAATAATGAATAGAAAGTTCAAAAGACAGCATTTAATTTTTATATTTCTTCTTTTTAGTAGTCTAAAAGTGTTTCAATGTCATATTTGATCAATTTAAAGAGCCCCTATTATGGGTTTTTGAAAATGACCTCCCATGTAGTGTGTAACAGCACTAAGTGAAGTGAAATATCCAGCTAAGGCTTAAATCTGAAAGTGCGCCGTGTTTAAAACTATTGACTCATCTATAAAAGAGTCGACTCTTTTATAGAATCTTTAGCCGTGTCGACGTGACGACCATATGGAACTCAAGCCCCGCCCATTTGTTGCGCATGCAGACCTGGCAAAATTTAAACCCCCGGCCCCGCCCACAAACACTGTAGAAAGAAAAAGAGCAAGACAAACTCTGTAGCAGAGTGGGTCATCGGACAAATCAGCGCAGACTAGCATAGTGCTAAGAAGGGGTTTGGGAACAACTGACCGAATCACATGGGAGTTGTTGGGATAATTATGTAAAAATAAATGCATATTATAAGACAATGAAAGTGTTTTTTGACCTTGCATGCGTATCAGCCTGTTGTTGGAGACCCCCAAAACCAAAATATGATCTTTTTGAACGCATAATAGGGGCTCTTTAATGCATTATTGTATTACAACTAGTAGTAATTAAATTCACTTAAATGCATGTAATACATTTAAATTAATTTGTCATAATCCTATGTGTAGTATTAAATGACTGCTGCTGTTTAATCCAATAGTGTACTACTATAAAGGAATATTATCAGCAAATAATGATTGCAGTTTTGGCTCTTAATATCTTATAGTACATTATTTTAAAGTGACAGATCTGGCAACTCTGAACTTTTTTATATGGAGAAAAATGCTAATTCTAAATGCTAAACTCTTGCATAGATTTTCTTCACAAGCACATAAGTGAGTGAATAAAGTGATCTTTTGAATAATTTAAAATGCAGAGCGACGTCCTTTAAAATCCCCCATGTGATTATCATCATAAATATTAGCGGAGTAACTCGCTCATATGTCTGAAGCTGTTTCCCGAGTGTCATTGTGTTGTAGATAATTATGTAGTACATCTTCATGGCCTTTTAGAGGCTGTTTATGGCGTCTGGATGACCTCTGATTTGCATGTGGTCATTGGGGGACACAGAGGTCCTGGTGTCAGCAAACTAATTAGTCTTGACTGACCTGAGTTAATTAGGAGCGGCTTTGAATCAAACATCAGAAAAAAAAAAATAAGCATGAAGCTCAAGAAACGAAAGCGTTCTCCTGTAGTTTCTGTTGGACAGCTGAACAATGGCAGGATGCTGGTTATTGATTTATGCTGTGCAGGTGATGGCGGATGTACAAAGCGCTGGAAGGATTATAGGCTGGTGGATCTGGATGTGTTATGTCACGTATGGATTTTCAACATTACTTGCGGTCACTTACCTTACACTTACTTTCTCTTAACTTGTTCGATTTCTTGGAAGTTGTGATGTTCAGAATTAACTAACTAACTTGTAATTTGATAGATCCAGCTACAGTAGGTGTGTGTTAAACTGTAGGAGTGAGACATTTAGGCCCAATCCCAATTCTACCCCTTAGCCCTTCCCCTTACCCCTACCCCTCGTTTTGCGCGTTCATGTGAAGGGGTAGTGGTGTCCCAATTCTCTTTAGCTTGAAGGAGTAGGGCTAAGGGGAAGGGGTGAATACCCCTTCAAATGAAGATTTTTCAGGACCACACTCGAAACCAAGGGGTAGGAAAATTTCCGAGCATGCTACAGCGGCAGTTTCGCTGCACCCGGAAGTAAGGAGAGCCAGAAATTAGTATTTTTTGTCAGTATTATGAATTTTTACAACAAACAAGCACATGTTTTAATATATTCATAACCGCGTTCATGTTTTACCGTCATGCTTTTATAAAAAAACGCTAAAATAAAAAACGCTAAATTTCGCGATCTATAATCCCTAAGAATAACTCCTGTATAGCAGTCCCACAACATTCTGACACTCGATGACACTCGAATACCCTGTCAGAAAAGTGTAGTGGCTGAGAATGAGCGTTTTACAGTGTCTGCTATAATGTTAGTATTGTTATTGGTGTGTTTACATAGATGAATATGGTCACGGTGTAAATGCGCAGTATAGCTACGATCTTATTGCCACATTAGATCCTTATGATAACATAATATATGCCTTCAGTGATTTCCTGAAGATAAATACCAAAAAATAACACAACTGGAATGACTACAGCAGACGCGATCATCTGATCTCATATGAAGTGAGAGATCGCGATGATGTATGATGACGTGTGCAGGTGAGTGCTGTCCCAATTCTTAGGGGTAAATTTTGACACTCGTTTTTAAGGGCCAAGGGGAAGGGTTAGGGGTACAAAAATAGAATTGGGATTGGGCCTTACAGTACAGTGCAGTTTTTAAGTGGGATTTCTATTATGGTGATTGCATAGATATTTACATTAGATGTCATTTACGCTGTTGTCTATTTGGAAGGAATGCATTAATAGAGCTGCCATTTTAGTACAGGGTAGCGCTCCTTTGAAGTGAATGTGGGACCAAGGTGCAGTGTAGGACTGGCCATCCGGAGCCAGAGATACATAAACACGAGCAATTCCATGCAAATGTCAACCTTGCCATGAAAAAAATACAATTTTCACCAAAATAGCGAAACCCTTACACAAAAAGTGTAGAAACGAAGTATTTTACAGTACTTTAGAAATACTCAAAAATGTCTCTGTCAATGCTTTCAAACTATTATATTTGATTTACCAAAGTCACACAAGTGGCAATTTCACATCTGTCACATCCATAACGGAGAGATGTCACATCCATAACGCCGCTTTTTCCTCATAAATGCAAAAATGTCAAACAAAATACAATCAACGATGCTTGTTCTATAGTGAGTCAACTCTTATTCTTTTGATTAGCATTGTTTCTTTTGGGTTGTGCAGTTTAATTCACAGAATTTTCACAAAGTATGCTGTATACTGTAAACTTGCAGACTTTTTTTGTCACATCCATAACGCTTCTTTATTTTCCACATTTAAAATATAAAAAATGTTTACAGATAGATATTTTTCTGATCTCATAACTCTATGGTTAGCTGTTTTTGAAAATATAAACAGTTGTTTCAATATATTGTAATGTATACTTTCTATGTGAATTTATATTTTGAGTTTTTACTGCAAAGGTCACATCCATAACGTTGGAATTGCTCATACATATATCCAGGGCTTGACATTAACTTTTTTGATCACCAGCCACTGTGGCTAGTAGTTTTCCAACATTACTAGCCACTCGCCATTTTCACTAGCCACAATTTTATTGTTGGGAAAATATATTTTATACACATAAATATGACTTTGACATGCTAAAATTACTTGATTTAGATGTTGCGTTTTCTCCACATGCCTCATTCATTTCACTTTTTGTGTGTCGTGTATGAGCTTGCTAAATGTTCATGAGCAAATGGGTCATGGTTTCATAGTATTACAATTAGTTTTTATTTCACATAATTTTCAGAGCTCAAAATGAAGGATTTACCAAATTTATCTCTGACCACACCAAACATAAACTATTAATTATTTCTTAGCCACAAATTTTAAATGTGTCAAAACAAGCAAAATATTGCTGTTTACTATACTTTTGATTTAGCAAAACATATGCACAGTAATCTGTCCTGGCTAAAGGTCCCAGATCACCAGTTAACTACACATAAATGGGGAGTAATCTCACATTAAAGCAATGTTATTGTAAAAAATGATAATTAAACCACATTACGCAAAAGAAACCAGGTAAAAAACATACCGTGTGATAATGAAAGGATGATAACCCACACACAGTTAACGTTAGACCCATAAATAATCTGTTCAAATAAAGGTTAAAGTGAAAGCAACCGGGGCTGCTTACAAAAATACAAATCTGGAGCTCTTGAAAGCAGCAAGACTGTGGGTGCATGTTCATCACTTTTTGTCTAGTCTATTTGAAAGAGAACCGATCACATCAGCTGTGTTTCTAGACACAGTTGCTTCACGCAAGGAAACGAGAGCGCGCACGCATTTTAAGCAGTCGTGCGCCTCACCTCAGCTGTTAGTGCGAGTGATCATCCTCTCATTCGGTATTCACCTGCTTTTTTATTGCTCACGCGAATGCAATTATTTTTGTCAGTCGTGCTGCTTCTCAATTCTAAGATCGCCTTTGCATGTATATTGGACCATCCTTATTGTTGAACCCTGCTTTTATGAATTATTATTCGGGAAAATTATTTTCAACCAGCTAAAGTGGCTAGTGGAAGTGTCTGTCTTACCCGCCACCACTTAAATCTACCCGCATTTGGGGGGTTGGCGGCTGTTAATGTAAAGCCCTGCATATATCTATGGCTCTGTTGGTCAGTATGCAAATATTTTTTTAAAATTATGAATATTATAATTTTACATCACTTTTCCACATCGATGGATAAGTGACTGCACAAGGAGCATTTGTTTGTGTGCATGGATGTGTATTATCCTTCCTCCCTGTTAAATTTGATCTAATCCATGTCCTGAAACACACCTCCTTTCCCGCTTTCATCCACATACTTAGTAAAGGACCACACACACATCGCGAAATTCGTAAGTTTTTTTTTTTTCCATTTGGTGTGCGGTATTAAATTCCATAACACTCTCACCAGTCCTTATTTGCGTCTAATACCCCAGTTTGTCACAGGGGCATGAATGAGATGTTCATGAGTGAAAGTGAATATGCCAAACTGCAGTTAAAGTCACCCAAAATTACAGGAAACTCTTACATTAAAGCACTTCACGTAAACACCTTAATTATATTTTTGTCTATTAAGGCAAATAACTAGATTACAGATGTCCATGTAAGCATAGTCAGTAGTGTCTTTGAAGTAAGTGAAAGATCCAGAAGGGCATCCTGCTGATTTGATTCAGAAGGGCACTTTTTTGCCAGACAGCTCACCGGTCAGGTATACATCCACACTAAAATATCAAGGTGAGAATCATCAGAGCTTGCAAAGAATAGACTCAGCTCCCAACCCAACTTTAAGAATAGATTAACGGCGATATTTTTTTATCGCACTATAAGAGTCTCTCGTTAACACAGCACATTAACGCACGGCCCACCATTAATATTTACAGATTTTAATCAAAAAAAATTCTTGTTATGTGAAGAAAAAATCTAATTATGTATGGAAAGCATCGTCAATGCACCGTGATGCTCCGAGATATGGAATTGAACCGAATCGATGGCATGATAATCGTAACCAAACCAAAACGTGAGACTAGTGTAGGTTCACACCCCTATAAATTTTAAATGATGAAATTATAATTATTATGAAGTATTATTAATGAAGTTATGTTTAATAATGTATTTGCTGTTTGGATTCATTTATCATTTCCTTTTATTTTGTAAAAGTTTTGAAATGAGTTTGAAATGCAGTTGTTATGCAAAATGTCTATTTATCTATTTCTTCTTCCTTTTTTATTTACCCATTTAATTAATTTACTCATTAACGAGGCTTCTCTCTTTATATTTAAACCTAAGCATTTACAGTGTTAATTCCTAAGGCAGTTTTCACCAGTCTTTAATGACACACTGCATGACATTTTAAGATTTTTACATGTACAGCAGAGCAGATTATCAGATCAGTGTGCACTTCAAGTATACTTCCTCATTCTAGTGTGTGGTTAAGTATGACCAAGTGAAAAAGATGAGTGGACATGAAGCACAAACCCTGTTCCTCATTTGGGTTGTGGAGAAGTGAGTGTTTGCTATAGAGAGATCGGCTGATTCAGGTCACGTGATCTTCAGCTTCAGAGGCCTCCAAAGGCCAACATTTGTTTGACCGGTCAGATGGTAAAACTGCTGCTCTTAGCTAAAAAAACAAAAAAAAAAACAGACATATTTATTGTCATTGCCAAGAGTCTGAATCCTCCTCTGAACGTCTGCAGCTTCAGACATAAACACGATTTCATATGCACTTCCTGCAAGCAGAGATGGTCATTTATTTAAGTAAGGAGTAATTGAAGATGCGCTGTTGAGTTATAAGGAAAAATAATGCACAATTAGGTGGTTATGCATTAATTTTTAATAACTCAGTGGACTGGAGTCAATTATTCAACACATTTCATTCAAAGCCTTGTGTTTTGATGTGATTTTTGATTGTTGTAGGCTGTTAGATAAATGCAAAATTGTTTGGCGTAGTGATATGGACCTGTAATGTGGTCAAGACCTGCCTGGAACTACTTTAGCCATGCGTTTATATGAAAATAAATTACACCACACTTAAAATGATCATCAGTCAATCAGAATCAAGAAATAAACAGCCCTGTAGTCTAGGGAATAATGGATGGCCATTGAATTCTACGGGCTTAGCAGTGTGGCACAGTGGGTAGCACGTTCGCCTCAAAGCAAGTAGGTCGCTGGTTTGAGCCTCGGCTGGGTCAGTTGGCATTTCTGTTTGGAGTTTGCATGTTCTCCCCGTGTTCGCATGGGTTTCCTCCAGGTGCTCCGGTTTCCACCACAAGTCCAAAAACATGCGCTATAGGTGAATTGGGTAGGCTAAATTGTCCGTAGTGTATGTGTGTGACGAGTGTGTATGGATGTTTCCCAGTGATGGGTTACAGCTGGAAGGGAATCCACTGTATTAAACATATGCTGGATAAGTTGGAGGTTCATTCCGCTGTGGTGACCCCAGATTAATAAAGGGACTAAGCCAAAAAGAAATTGAATGAATGAATGAATAAATGAACTCTAAGAACATATAGTGCACAGATGCATTATTTTTTAAATAATTCAATACATATAGTTTATTATTATTCATCAAAAGTCTTTTGTTTTGATTTGTCACTGTTGTAGACAAATAACTGAAATCCTTTGGCTTATTGTAGTCATATGGAACTGTAATGTAGTCAAGACCTGCATGAGACTACTTTAGCCTTGCATTTATTTGCAAATAATTACAATTAATAATTAATAATTACGCTTTTGTCTTGTCTTTTTATTATTATTATTATTTTTTTTGATGTCATGTGATGTTAAAAGAATTTCATCACTGTCAGTTCCACAGCAGTAAACCAATCAGAAGAGCTTGGAGGCGGGGTAACCATTGCAAGTTTGTTTACAGGCACTGTAAACAAGTGGCTGTCAGGATTCTCTTAATTTATTTTCCATTTTTTTTTTCAAACCATTTCGAATCAATTAGTCTCAATTTATGCATAGAATATCCAGTAAGCAGCAGTTCTGTGGGCGCAAGTGGCAAAGGTCAGAGGAGAATGGCCAGAATGGTTCCAGCTTATAGAAAGGCAACAGTAACTCAAATTACCACTCGTTACAACCGAGGTCTGCAGAAGAGCATCTCTGAAAGCACAACATGTTGAACCTTGAGGTGGATGGGCTTAGGCATGGGCCGGTATAAGATTCTGACGGTATGTGACCTTGGATAAAAATATCACGGTTTCACGGTATCACGGTATTGTGATTACTGTTCTAAAATATATTATTTTTAAATGTCTGGGTAAAAAACTTAACATTTTTTTCCCCTTTGAACACAATATATTTTATTTGAAGAAACATTTATAATATTTTGGAGCAGTAAACGTGTCAGGCTAAATAATGAAGATGAATCATTGACTTCTGCTGTCTTCATTAGTTTCAAAAACACAAATTTAAAATGGCATCTTTGGATATCTTTTCTGCTGGAGATGCTGTTGTTAAAAAAATGTAAATAAAAAATCTTACACATACCTTAGGAACGGTATTAGAGAAAATTTTGGCTGTATGATAACCTTGACTTTACCAAACCGCGGTATACCTGGAAAAAGATTATCGTCCCATGCCTAGATGGGCTACAGCAGCAGAAGACCACACTTGGTGCCACTCGTTTCAGCTAAGAACAGAAAACTGAGGCTACAATTCGCACAGGCTCACCAAAATTGGACAATAGAAGATTGGAAAAACATTGAATGGTGTGATGAGTCTCGATTTCTGCTGCAACATTCAGAAAAAGCATGGATCCACCCTGCCTTGTATCAATGGTTCAGGCTGCTGGTGGTGGTGTAATGGTGTGGGAGATATTTTCTTGGCACACTTTGGGCCCATTAGTACCAATTGAGCATCATGTCAACACCACAGCCTACCTGAGTATTGTTGTCATGACCACAGTGTACCCATCATCTGATGGCTACGTCCAGCAGGATGGGACAACTGCATATATAATAAATTACATGAAATTAACCCAAAAATAAATGAAAAACACTTTGCAAATTATAATTTTGAGGCATGAACAATCTGTCTATTCTAGATGTCGAATTGGACATTCTAGGTTGACTCATTTGTATTTACCAAATAACGAAGCATCACCTAAATGTAATTACTGCCAAGCTGCTCTTACCATGAAACATATTTTGTTGGAATGTGGAAGTCTGAATACCATTAGACAAACTTTTTATAAGGAGAGTACTTTGATGAACATTTTTCAAAAGGTACCACCAGGAAGAATCTTAAATTATTTATCAAAATTAAACTGAAAAATCATTTTTAACTTTGAATAAATTTTTGTGTGAATTTTATTTATTTCTATCCTCTGTGTTTGTCTAACTACATTTTTATTGTAATACGAATTTGTTTTTATCATGCAATATTTTTATGTATATATCCATTTTGCCATAAAATAGACATAAGTTGCTGATGTGGCAATAAATAAATAATAAATAAATGCATAAACTTTCAGCAGGATAACGCTCCAAGTCATAAGCGTAAATCACCTCAGACTGGTGTCTAGGACATGACAATGAGTTCACTATACTCAAATGGCCTCCACAGTCACCAGACTTCAATCCAATAGAACACCTTTGGGATGTGGTGGAACGGGATATTCGTATTATGGATGTGCAGCCGACAAATCTGTAGCAATTGCATGATGCTATCATGTCAATATGGACCAAAATCTCTGGGGAATATTTATAAATAACTTATTAAATCTATACCACGAAGGATTAAAGCAGATGAAGGCAAAAGGATGCCCAACCCGATACTAGTAAAGTGTACCTAATAAAGTGGCAGGTGGTGAGTGTAGTTTTTGACTAAATGTATAGCATTTTGAAACAGAGACTAAGCCAAAAGTAAATAAATGAATGGGGTTTTTGATATATTTGTTCTCATTTCTACCTGCAAGTTCTCAGTGTCGATTATAATTCCAGGCTATTTATTTTTTTCCCCACCGTCAGATTACCTACTACAACACATTTTCATGTTATTCATCTTGTAAATGAATCTTGTTTATTCTGACATGTGCTCCGTTTCTGAAAGCGTAGGTTATGCTGTGTAACACGTGTGAGTGTGTGTGATTCAGAGCGTTTGATTAGTATGAATTATACGTTTGAATGGGGTGTGATACGCTGCATTGCAAATTTAATCATTTGTTGATGTGATGTTAAATATTGCATGAAATTTAATGCAGAAGTGAATGATCCCAGCCTGCTTTGCTCGCGCGTGACATGACAGGATTTGAAAAATTCTTGTTAAGGCTTGTTTGACTCTCAGTACTGCTATTTGTGAAATCTAATAAATAAACAAACTGTGCTTCGGTTTCGATGTGCACCGCATAATTTGAAGTCTAATGCACTGCGCAAAGGGTTTTGCTGAGGGTTGTAGAAATGGAGGACTGTGGGTTTAAACTGGACAATTTCTGATGTCTCACAAAAACAAAAATATAGTTTTGTGGATGTTTTTTTTTTTAGCTTACAGATTTGTTTGCTGGAAAGTTGACTAAATAAAGTTATCTTATGTATTCAATTATATACAGTTGAAGTCAGATATATTAGCCCCCCTTTGAATTTTTTTTTCTTTTTTAAATATTTCCCAAATTATGTTTAACAGAGCAAAGAAATTTTCACAGTATGTCGGACAATATTTTAGAGAAGATATATTGGAGAGTCTTATTTGTTTTATTTGAACTAAGGCAACATGATCATTCTCCTAATTGTCCACTGCTAAGAAATTTTTAAAATATGACGCGACCCCCCACAAAGCTCGCTGAGGCCTCCTTGTGGGCCGGGACACCCCCCCTGTTGGGACCTGCTGGTATACACTATTGTCTATTGTGTACACTATTTATTAACAATATATATAAAATATATTGATGACGAGGTCTGAGAAGATGTTAATACATTAACATCCACCCCTGCCTAGATCGTGTGTCCTTGATTGTGTGTGCTGAAACGTGTGTGGGTCTGCAGCTGGATATTATTGTAGTGCATATTACAGTGATGAATTGTAAAGAATGTATGTGGTCTTTTACTGGGAGTTTTTGCAGTAAATAGCTGTAAATTTGCGACAAAGTCTTAACAGTGTATGAAATGAACCATCTTGGCAGCTTGAATTCAATAAAGCTTCCCCTTCCTAATCTAAATCAATCTAATCACAGGTAAATATGTACCTCAGCTTGCTGACCTGATCTTACTGCAAGTGTCTCATGAACATTTAGCCACGCCCATTTATTTACATGTCACAGTATACATGGAATAAATAAAAGAATCTATTATGATTGACAATTTATTCCATTGTAACGATATATAGACCATCACAACCCAGTGGTGTAGTCGGGGCTATACGCACGTATACTCCGTATGCCTACTTTTTTCCATGAGCTGTTTGGGTATTACGACTTCTGAGGATCAATAATTGCGTATACCCTCGGTATACTCACTTGTTTTTCTGATTAGACTTCCCTAATTTACGTGTATTCGCGTCCCCTTTAACTGTATACCAAATGTTTTTTTTTTTACTTGCATCTTATTTGTTGCAATCAGTGGATTTTTGTTTAATTTGCGCCATTCCCCGTCCCCTGACGACCGCAGCAGCTGTGAGAAAATTTCGGGAGTTTTTCGATAACGACGACAAGCCAACTAAATGATGTCTCGCTGAAACACTGAGGTAAAATTGTTTTAAAAAAAGCACTGGGCATCGCTTTATCCCCCTATATTTCTATTCAGTCCCTCTAAATGTTTTGCGATTTCCTCATGAACTGTACACTACTAAATGATCACCTTAGTCCCCTTTAAATTTGATATGAAAACGGCGGCAGACTTCCGCTCCTCCGTTTTCAACTCGTTTTTTCGTATAATCAGCAAACCACAGCTTGCAGAGTGAGAGCAGAAGGTGTGTTTATCTATAGATTGTTATAATATCTGCATATTCGCAGTTCTTTGCTATAGAAACACTTGTATCACATGTACCAATCGGGTTTCCCCATCGAAAATGCAACTCTTAACGAACTTATCAATCAACTATGATTATAAAACACATGACAGTGCATGTGGCATTATATATATATCATACATTCATGCACAGGATGAAACGCAGTGACAGAAACCACTCAGTGAATGTACTCATTTTGCATTTCAGAGTGATATCAGAGTGAAACATTGTGTTGTATCTTGTTAAAAATTATTTCCTATTATGACTTGTATTATGATAGTGAAATATGTAAATTAGTCTGTACATTTTTGTAATATGTTTATATTTATGCCATTTTGAATTATAAAAGTGGCAGTTCTATTTAAAACATGGAAAAATACTTGAGTATAGGCTAGTATTTGAGTTTTTGATGAAAAAAACTTTTTATTTCCTGATTAAAAAAAAAATATATATATATTGTTATATTAATTATAGGCTCATTTTACAAGTCCCCTTTAGAGTTTAAACAGTTAGCTTTTACCCAGGTTTTTACCACAGCTTAATATACTTAGCCAATTTCCGGGGCTATTAGCATCTCGCTTTAAAATGAACAAATTTGTTTAAATATTTTCCTTTTGTATTGGATAGTTCATTCAAAAAAAAGTAAAATTGTCATTCTTTACTCAACTTTTACTTGTTCCGAACCGGTTTGTCATTTTTTTATTTAACACAAAGAAGATATTTTGAAGAAAGCTGGACACCTGTAACCATTGACTTCCATAGTATTTGTTGTTTCTTTAAATAGTTACAGGTAACTTATGTAAAAAAAAAAAATGTATATATATATATATATATATATATATATATATATATATATTTATATCAAGGTTTCCGCTACATTCATTCATCCGTGGCGGGCCGCCACGCCAAAATTCATCCCGCCACGGCTACATTACAGCCTCTTATTTAAACCATTAGTCGTGTTTTTTATAGCGGATTATAATCCGCACCAAAACATATTAGACGTAAACCGCGCAAACTTTTCCTGTAAACCGTAGCAGTGCTGTGCGCTATTTGTTCAAGGGGTGACATGCTGACTGACTCTCTGACAGACTGACTGACAGGTGCGTGAGTCTAGCAAAACACCGCGTAGCTTTCAGTTAAGATGAACACAGTTTCCATAAGTATACTTTATTGATAAAGGTCAATGGCTTTGCATACAATGACTTTATCTTGCTGGAGTTTAATGCCGTTTCACTTTACTTCAGGACGCGTTAATGTCAGAAAACGCACAAAAACGCACTAAATCGCGCTTCAGCAGCGCCTTACTGGAGGGCGCACAAGAGATCTGCACTTGAACGTGTAAATTTGAGTGCGTGGCAAGAAGTTCTGTGCTCGAACAGAGGAAATCGGCGCGCAAGCAAAGAGATTCGCATGCTCGTATTACATGAATGCTATCTCGACTTGTAATACTGCGTGTAATATTTGTCTTTGAAATAGTTGGCAGATCTTGTGTAAAAAAAAGTCTGCCGCCACTGCTGGAAAAAATCCTAGAGGAAACACTGTATATATATATATATATATATATATATATATATATATATATATAGATATATATATATATATATATATATATATATATATATAGTTTCGTCGTTTCTTTGCCTACTTTTAAAATTTGGGTTGGGTGGGTAATATTACACCACTTTTTTTTTTAGGACTACACCACTGATCACAACCTCTACATGCCAAACAAACAAGGGAATTTGATCAGTTGGTTACTGTGATGTAAACTGTATGCTATTTAAGTCTATATGTCGCACTTCAGCTTTCTGTTTCAGTGGAATTTACGTCAACACTGGAAAGAAAATTTCATTAAACTATGTCATGGCCTTTAATGCTGTTTGCTGTATGTAGTGTATCTGGACTTGCTGTTGTCTTTTCAATGATCATAACATCTACAGTATCCTGAATGTTTACTTTACCTGACTTAATTTATCTGTGCTGGAGGATGTTGCAGGAAGCAATGAAATGAAATATGACATGTGAGTCTCTTGATTATTGTCTCCTGAAAGGAAATAACCGAAAGCGAAAGGTGAAATTTCATCAGACCGCATTTCAGCCTTGCTTTAGATTGTGATGTTTGTACTGTTGATTTAATTCTGCTGCTGTTTGTTTTCATTTTCATTCGCTTCTTTTTCTCTTTATGCACCCAGACATGCATATAATTCCTTCAATAATAAGAAACAATAATGTCAGTGCGGATTATTTTTAAAGATGGCAGTTTTTCACTTAAGACGCGAGTAGTTGCCTTGCATGCATTAACAGATTTCACTTTTTGGCTTAAGCTGATGCAAACTTCTGTCATTTTAACAAATGGAAGATGTATATTTTGAGAACTATTCTCAGCTTCCTTAACAGCAGGATTAAACTGTATAATGTCAGATTATTTGACAATTGACTTATTGTTGCTTCTACCTAGCAACCTATCTGAAAACCCTAGCAACCTCATTGCAAAGAAACTGGCATCCTCCCAGAATTAATGTGGTGATGAGCTACTCACATTTTTTTTTTAAACAGAAATGTAATTTACTTTTTACTATCCTGCCAGTCAGTCTTATTTCTTTCATACCAGATGGCTTAATTGCCAAGCTGAAGTTTGTAGTAAATCAAAAAGTTATCTCGTAGAAGTTAATTTGCTTGTTATGTCTTGTATTGTCTTCTGCAATCCAGCTGTTTGGTTTGGAAACGTCTTCTGATTGTCATAAACTGTAAATAGTGAATATAGAAATGTAAATATTATTGACAACTGACCTTGTAGTTAAAGTTGGGAACTTTTTGTTTTATTACTCAGTAAATTAGATGTTTAATATGATGAAATTGTTTGTATATAAGAATATGACATTGTTGTCATCGTAGTAGTAGTAATAGTCATAGTTGTAGTGGTAGTAGTAGTTGTAGAAGTACTCGTTGTCGTAGTAGTAGTTGTAGTAGTTGTTGTAGTAGTAGTCATAGTAGTAGTTGTGGTAGTAGTAGTAGTCGTTGTCATAGTTGTAGTAGTAGTCGTTGTAGTAGTAGTCATAGTAGTAGTTGTGGTAGTAGTAGTAGTCGTTGTCATAGTAGTAGAAGTAGTAGTAGTAGTAGTCATAGTTGTAGTAGTAGTCGTTGTTGTAGTAGTAGTCGTTGTTGTCGTAGTAGTAGTCATTGTCATAGTAGTTGTAGTAGTCGTAGTAGTAGTGATCATTATTGTCATAGTAGAAGTAGTCGTCGTTGTTGTAGTAGTAGTCGATGTCATGGTAGTAGTAGTAGTCGTCGTCATCGTAGTAGTAGTAGTTTCGATAGTTGCAGTAATAGTCATAGTAATAGTGGTAGTAGTTGTAGAAGTACTCGTTGTCGTAGTAGTAGTTGTGGTAGTAGTAGTAGTCGTTGTCTTAGTAGTAGTAGTAGTAGTAGCAGTAGTCATTGTCTTAGTAGTAGTAGTAGTAGCAGTAGTCATTGTCATAGTAGTTGTAGTAGTAGTTGTAGTAGTAGTAGTCATCATTGTTGTCGTAGTAGTAGTCGTTGCAGTGGTAGTAGACAGTGTAGTGGTAGACAGTTTGACATAATCAGGAGTTTCTAGTTTACTTTAATTTGTAATTCATTTTTTACTCAACTGAAATGTTGGTGTTCTTTAATAAAACTATTATTTTTATATATACTGGACTCTTAAGTATTTAATAATAATAATAATAATAATAATAATAATAATCATAATCATAATAATAATAACAACAACTAGAGATGCTCCGATCGATCAGCTGAAGATCAGTATCAGCCAATAATCACCTTTAATAAGTTGATCGGTACATGCCAATCTGGTCGATCTCATGAACTGATTACAGGTGTTTGTTTAGGAGTTTGCAAGCAGAGGCGCTCCCATATGTTATACATAATAGTTGTAGTAGTAGTAGTAGTCATTGTCGTAGTAGTACTAGTCGTAGTCGTCGTACTAGTAGTAGTCTTAGTCATTGTCTTAGTAGTTGGAGTAGTAGTAGTAGTCGTAGTAGTAGTAGTCGTTGTTGTCGTCATGGTAGTAGTCGTAGTTGTAGTTGTAATAGTCGTTGTCATAGTAATAGTTGTTGTCATAGTAGCAGTAGTCGTTGTAGTGGTAGACCCCAGTTTCACATTGAAGATCAGTATCAGCCAATAATCACCTTTAATGACTCGATCGGTACTTGCCAATCTGGTCGATCTCATGAACTGATTACAGGTGTTTGTTTAGGAGTTTGCAAGCAGAGTAGCTCCCGTATATTATACATACACGTGAGGTGGTAAATAATGTCGTTGTTGTGGTAATGGTAGTAGTCATAGTAATAGTTGTTGTAGTAGTCATTGTAGTAGTAGTAGTCGTTGTCGTAGTAGTAGTTGTTGTCGAAGTAGTACTAGTCTTAGTCGTCGTAGTAGTAGTAGTCATAGTCATTGTCGATGTAGTAGTAGTAGTCGTCATAATAAATATTTAGTAGTAGTAGTCGTTGTTGTTGTAGTAGTAGTAGTAGTAGTAGTAGTAGTGGTCTTTGTCGTAGTAGTAGTCGTTGTCGTTGTTGTAGTATTAGTAGTCATTGTCGTAGTAGTAGTAGTCGATGTCATGATAGTGGCAGTAGTTGTCGTAGTCATTGTCGTAGTAGCCGTAATAGTAATCGTTGTCGTAGTAGTCGATGTCATAATCGTAGTAATAGTTGTAGTCATCATAATAATAATAAATATGATTTATGGAGAATAATATAAAAACAAAATAAATAACTGTTGCAAAAGTACCGTTGTCTCACTCCTAGAAGCTTGGACCCCAGTTTGACATAATCAGGAGTTTCTAGTTTACTTTAATTGTAATTTTTTACTCAACTCAAATGTTGGTGTTTTACTAAAACAATTATTTTTAAATATACTGGACTCTTAAGTATTTAATAAAAATAAAAATAACAACAACAACAACAACTATTAGTAATATTATTGGTATTATTATTGTTGTTGTTGTTGTTAATAATAATAATAATAATAATAATAGCGACAACAATAACAACAACAACAATAATAGTAATAATAGTAATTTTGTAAATAAGTGACATTGTTGTTGTTTTGTTCCATAATCTCTGTATAGCTGAATTATGATCACATCCTCTGACAGTAATGTTTTGAGTAAGCTTGCCATTTTTATTATCATTAGAATTCTTTTTACTTAGTTTTTGGATGAGTTTCATGATGTCATTAGGGCCCGTCCAACTTTTAACTGACAGGAAGCGCTGAGCGTAGAGAGATGAAAATAGAGGCGCGGTGATGGTGGGGTTGTAGCACTGATCTCATTTGCTGCCTGGCGTTGATCTGTCTGTCTGCTGGAGCAATGAGACATGAAGATAGAGGATCTGAGGGCCATCTGTTACAGCTCTCCAGTCGCCCAGTGCTGATAACAGTAGGAGAATTCAATCTTCTCTTCCCGTCTCCTCAGAGACCAAATACTCAACAATACTCAATAAAGCTTTACCAGAGTGTGACTTTGTGCAAATCATGATGCCATATTCCTGAGAGATTGATGTGCATTGCAGATTTTAGACACTCCTTGTCCAAAGAAACTAGATAAGATTCTGTGAAGTGATAAACAATATAAGCAACTCTTCCAGGTTAATCTAAGTCTGTTTTTTCTTCATGTTGGTTTTTGCTGTGCTTCTGTGGAATTATACTGTGAACCCCTGGCCTGTTCTTTATTACTGCAAGACCACAATGCCTTAAACTGCAGGGAAGGCAGTATTTGTCTCTAACAATAACTGATAGTCAAAATGACACAATTAAGAATTTTATGACTTAAAACAACATGAATACATTTCAGTGATAGTAAAAAAAAAGTTGTGTCATGTGGCCAAGTATGATGACCCATATTAGGAATCTGTGCTCTGCATTTAACCCATCCAGGTGCACACACAGCAGTGAACTAGTACTAGTTTTTTTGCAAATTTAGGTGGATTGAACGTAAAACAATCAAGTCCCAAAAAAAACAAAAAAAAAACAAGAATTGTGTTGTTTCAGCTCATTTTAAAGGGCCAGGAACCCCCATACCCCCCATGCGAAAAATCAAGATGCGAAAAGCTTTCCGGTATAACATTTTTCTTACAAACATATTTTTGCTTTATCCTGCATATTAATGAAGTTTCATCTCGTTCACAATACAGCGAGCTGATTGGTTAAAACCGTCTTTCTCATGAATTAATGAACCGATGGGCTGAAAACTCAACGATGTCACTTTTTACCAGCAAGTATAGACAGCCAATCTCCACACTGCAATTTACATCTGATGGCCGTCACATTGCTTCAAAATTTCTTTTTAAACCGGAAGAACGAATTTGCTCTAAACAACGGTAAAACCAATTTTCACTTTTTAGTGAAATATGTGTGTCCTAATAGTGTTTTTAGCAGCGTGGGACACGTATATGACTGTCAACATCTCAAAAAATGTGTTTTGGTTTTTCGTGACCCTTTAAATGCATAGTTTTAACAACAGTAGCAGGAGAAATTAAATAACAGTTTGCATCGTTAAACTGTTTAATAAAACATCTATGTAAATCCAAGGTACAATAGTGTAGCACGCCCGGCGTTGAGCTGGCGGTGCTGCAGTTTAAATTTCTAAAAGATAGAAATATGAGAGAGTCAAAGTTTCGTTGCTCTTCACAGTCGAGTCGCTCTCGTAATGACAGTCCAGCAGCTCATCGTTACCCTAGCAACCTCAGACAACAAACTGTCCCACTCATTTTCTCCACTCAAGGTAATTCAAATAAATACAACATTAGATGCAACAATTTATACAATAATTATCATATTTAATTAAGGAATAATTATACATATGCATAAATTTACATGTGACTAATCATTCAGAGTGTCACAATAGACAACTTGGTAATTTACTAGAGTTTCTGACAATTTTATTGAAGTAAATTAGAATTTATTTATATGATAAAAGGAATTATCAAAATATAAATTTATTATTATAATGCAGTCAAGATACTAGTATTTAGCTTAAAGTGCAATTTAAAGACTTGACTACCAAGTTAGAATACTTGGGTAAGTTATTGGATAGCAGTGGTTTGTTCTGTAGATAATAAAAAAAGAGGCTAATAATATTGACCTTTTTAAAATTGTTTTAAAAATGTTATATATATTTATATATATTATCAGTTAACAAAAAGTTATTCAGAGATTCTAATATATATATATATATATATATATATATATATATATATATATATATATATATATATATATATATATATATATATATATTAGAAGAATAGAGATAAAGTTGAAGTCAGAATTATTAGCCTCCCTTTGAATTTTTTTTCTCTTTATAAATATTTCACAAATTACAGTATATGGAACAGAGCAAGGAAATTTTCACAGTATGTCTGATAATATTTTTTCTTCTGGAGAAAGTCTTATTTATTTTATTTCGGCCAGAATAAAAGCAGTTTAAATTTTTTTTAAAAGCCATTTTATGGTCAAGTTAATAGCCCCTTTAAGCTATATTTTTTTTCGATTGTCTATAGAACAAACCACTGTTTTACAATGACAGGGGGCTAATAATTCTGACTTCGACTGTATATGTGTGTGTATGCATGCATATATATATATATATATATATATATATATATATATATATATATATATATATATATATATATATATATATATATATATATATATATATATATATATATATATACACACACACACACACACACACACGTTATTTTCTGTAACTAGGCATGGGATGATAACCCTTTTCAAGGTTTACCAAGGTTTAAAAAAGTCAAGGTTTTCAAACTGCCAAAATTTTCTGCTGTACCGTTTATATGGTATATGTACCTGTTTTTTGTTTTGTTTTTATTTGTTTGTTTTTTACATTTTGTTTTAAGCTCTTTAGGACGGCAGGATCTTCAGCAGAAAGAATATCCAAGATGGCGTTTTAAATTGTAATGAAATCGGTGTTTTGGAATCTAATGAAGACAGCAAATCTTATTATTGAAGTCAATAATTTTTTTAAATTATTCAGCCTGACATGTTTACTGCTTTTAAAAGTTTCTCAAAATAAAGTATATTGTCTTCAAAGAGGAAAAAATACATTTGTTTTCTATCCAGACATTTAAAAAGAATATATTTTAGAGCAGTAATCACAGTACCGTAAAAACGTGAAACCAGGATATTTTTTTCCAAGGTTATTTTATCGTCAGAATCTTTTACAGGCCCATGCCTAGCTATAGAAAATTCATTAGTCTTCAGGGACAGGGATTTTACCATTTAAATGCCTGTTTGTTTGCATAATGCAAATGCTGTATATAAAATATAATTTCATGGAAAACTATTTTAAAGCTTAGTTGGAATGAATGCCTCAGTGACTCACTCATACTTGTTTGACTTGTTTAATTACTAGATGAATCCAGATCTCTTAGAAATAGGAAAACAGAAATAGCAAAAAATTACAGTAGTGAAAAGACTTAAGCAGTTTCATAACCGTACATGAAAACTGCTCTCTCTATATCTATATTTAATTTAGTTTTGAATGTACAACTGTGGTCATGCTTAATAGATGTGAATTGTGTTCGTTTAGGAATGGGTGTTTGCATTTTTAAAGACTAATTATTCAACTCCAACATGAGTGTTTTTTTTTTTTTTTTTTTACTCAATTTTAGCTAATTAACTGTAATGGGTGACTTTAGCAGTGCACATCAGATGGTCTGTGAACAGTCTGTGGGTGTTCAGTGGGCGTACCATCTAAAGACTACACTGTTCATAATGCTGCTATATGTAGATACTCTGGAAACGTTCCTGAATCTCTGACACATGTTTGTCACTGTGTTTTATAGCATAGTTTACCCAAAAATAAAATTGTCATTTACTCACACCCAAGATATTCCAAATCTGCATAAGAAAAGAAGATATTTTGATAAGCGTTGATAGTCGACTGATGGTAACTTACCAGCTTAATTAGTCAATGGTTACTCTGTTCATACAGGATTTCTTTATGGTAATTAAAAGTAGTTTTCCGAATAAGTCTGTATGTGTGAAAGGGGCTTTTATGCACTAGATTCTCTAGCATAGATCACATATTATATAAAATTATATTGAAAAACACAACAAACATCAAGCCATAAAAACATTGAAGTGAGCATAATGCGTCTTCCACACACCAATAGATTCTGTTTGCCATTAGATAGATTTGTTGTCTGTTTGATTTAACAAAAGAAACTTTTATTTACATTTTATTTATATTTACGGTTTATATACATAATGATGTGCTAAAAATCTTTTATTTTTATCTTTTTGAAAATTAGTCGGTAACATTAAAACAATAAAGCTTGCAAAAGTCACCCAAAAATAAATGGCCAAAACACATAAATTATTTTACTGTACAGCAAATAGAAACAGCAGCAAGGTTTGCTACACATTTACTAGCAATTTGAAAACATGTTAGTCGCTATCAATTTATAGTAAATACTTTATAGTCTGCTCTTCTTCTGAACTATTTTCTGCTTCAAAACATGTATGGATGAAGAGGGTGACTTCTAATGAGCAACAAGCAAGTGTCAGACATATTTAAAGTCTGTTCAAGTCCCCCATTCCTATTCTATGCAAAAGGTACACTGCACATAGGCCTACTATTATTATTGTTGTTGTTGTGGTTGAGAATTAACAATAGTAATAGCCTACTCATATTAACCTTTATTTTACATTTACAGAATCATGACAAAATTGTCGTTTTAAGCAAAAAAAATCATGATTCTTATTTTAGCCAGAACCATGCAGCCCTACTAGCTATTTGAAGTCAAGTAGTCAATATCGATTTGTAGTAAATCCTGTATAGTCTGTTCTTCTTCTGAACTATTTCTGCTTCAAAAATATATGAAGAGGGGGACTTCTAATGTGGAACAAGCGAATGTCAGAAGCGTAAAGTTGTGCAGCACCAATTTGTGTACTGGTATATCCCTTTTTTCATTTTTCCTTTAATGTGAGGGAGTGCTCATCGCAGGTGAAAATCAATTGAGTATGGTTACAAATGTCTTGATAAGCTGGAAAATCTTGAAAAATAGGCTGACTGTACAGTAGTCAACATTTACATGCTGTTGTGTGTTTTTGAGCATGATTAACATGGGGAGATATGATTTAGACTGTAATGTTGTGTTATGTTGAGATTTGCAGAGGTTTCTGTAAAAATAAACTGTCTGTTTAGATTACAGATCCAGTTAAGTCAAGAAAACTTAAATGGTCCAAGTAAATGACACTCAATAGAAGGAATCTTTTTTAACATATTAGTAAGAAATAAGTTCTTAATACAAAAAAGTTGATCAATAAACTGTAATAGAATTACTTCAATAAAAATTCAATAAAATTACTTTCAATTAAGTAAACTTAAAGGGCACCTATGATGAAAATCAACTTCTGTAAGCTGTTTGGACAGAACTGTGTGCAGGTATATTGTGTCCACAGTCATATTGTATTAATAGAAACAAAATAAGTCACTTTTTTAACATTTCCTAATGTTAAAATAGCATCCAAATCCCTCCCATTCGGTTTCCCCTTCCTCTGAATTGATAGACAGATGAATATTAACATGTCTCTGTTAGAGGTGTGAACCTACACTGGTCTCACGGTTCGGTTACGATTATCATGCCATCGATTCGGTACAATTCGATATCTCGGTGCATCAAGGTGCATTGACGATGCTTTCCATACACAGGTTTATATTTTCTTCACAGCACCGCAATTCTTATATAAAAATGTATAAATATACTTATATACTATTTGGAATACAATTTTGTCCTTTAATACAAACAGTCAGATATATAAACTGTACCTTTAAACAACACGAGCATTTATAGCAAATAAACAAATATAAATATCCCGCTCGCTTTCTGAGCCTTGTCTACCAAGTTCGTTCTTACACCCCTATGATTGGTCTTGCGATCAACAGAAAGGGCTATGATTGGCTCTTACGCACCGGCGCTCTTCACAGATGTGAGACACTGATAAACGACAGCGGCAATCACAACTGATCCATGATAAACAAGGATGATGGACATGGAGAAGAAAACTCTGTAGACACGCGCTCGTGTCTGTATCCAGAAGTATCGCTGTTACAGCTGAGAGGAGAGGAAAAGTCACGCCCAGCAGGTCAAATGGGCCACAGAGAGAGAGAGAGAGAGAGAGAGAGAGATAAATGGAGTTTACTTTCATTCTCTCAATCGCAGTGAAATAGGGGCTTCTGCTTTTAGTATCAGTGAAAGACTTTCCAGCAAACACACACGCAGTGAAATTGTGCAGTTTCTGCATTTTTAAGCAGTTGGAGCGTTTTAAATACTTGCGCTCGCCCACACCATAGTAAGCTACGGCCACATATCGCATATGAAATAAATGATGTCAGTACCTAATAACCGGTTATGATTATTACTGAACCGATACCGAATTGTCCACGTTTGCATCGTGGTGCATCGAAGAAACAATTAATTTTGACATCCCTAGTCTCTGTAGTAAGGATGTGTGACTCATCATTGCAGAAAGGCTTGAAAAAATGTCAAATAACAGTTGGGTCAGTTCTTACTGTAGTAAGGGAAATCTGCTTCATTCTTGTCGGTCACTGTGCTGTTTATCTACGTGAAGGCTACGACTCTAACACACACGTGGGAATGGTGGGCGGTGAGAGCCAGCTCATTTGCATTACAGGCACAGGCAACAAAAACAGCTACAATGTGATAACAGCTCAAATTGTTCGGATTTAAAGAGCTATAATAAATAATCTGATGGGTGTTTGAGCTGAAACTTTACAGACACATTGTGGAGACACAAAATACTTATCTTAAATCTTTAAAAAAGGGGTAAAATAGGTGCCGATTAACAAATTTGTATTTACAATGTAGTTGTGTTCCCAATATTAGGGAAATCATTTTAAAAACAAGTGGATCATCATCTATCATCACCATCGCTATATCACCATTGTCTTAGGAAAATTTTTGAAAACTTTTTCATTCTCTTCAAATGTTGACTATTGTTTATCGAAAGTTGCAAAAGTGAACAGAAGTGTGTAGCCCAATTTAACAGGAGTATTGCAGTAAATGTCCCCCAGTTTGCATGTAAAAGACTAAAAATATTAGCCACGACGATGAGATGATCACCATTTCCTCAAGTTTCTGTGGCTCAAATGACACAAGGGCGAGACTTAAGTTGGACTGAAGATGTCAACCTGAACTAATTCCATGTAGTCTGAGAGCAGGAAGAGGAATCATTTATTCAGAAGCCCGATAAGAGCAGACAGAAGCCACAGAGACTGCTGTCATCTTCTCCGATTCTGCCCAGCACTCTCCTTTAGAAGCCTGACAGCGTTATCTGAGGTTTATGTTAACATCGGCTCATTGGGATGGATTGGGTGCATTATTTGAGCGCGCTCTGAGTGATTGTATATGCCTCAAACTTTACTGTGTGCTTTTTCTCCTCTAATCGTCCCTGTCATATTACATTCAAGCACCAGGCATGCGTTTGTCATCTCATTATATTAGCTGTGCACTCATGGCAACCTTGCAGTCTGGCTCATTATTCTGGATCTGCCCACACACTTGATCAAGCCTGCAGATCCATAACAACAACGTATTAGCACTTCATTTCTGCTGTTGCCATTTACACAGCCGCGCACCTGAAGCACTTGTAAACATTACATGTACGGCTATGGCTCCTGTTGATGTGTTTCAAGCACAGCATAGGCTATTTTTAAATCATTTATAAAGGCATCCTCTTATTTAATTTTATACTTGACTGACTTTAGTGTAATGTTGCTATTTGAGTATGAAAAAAATGTCTAGTTGATGTTACGTATCAGTAACCTGTTGCTGAACTTTCTCAAACTCTAGTTTTCTTTTAAGAACATGGATATCACATCACAATGTTCTGAATTCAACCCATGTGTGCTGTTTGTGATGTTATATATATATATTGTGGACTCATGGGTGTTCTGGTCTAAAACGGAGGCGTGTTAAGATGCATTGTTGCTGTTGCCATTTTAAGGAACTGAAATAGACAGCGCCACTGACCAACTGAAAGCTGGTCTAAAGTACAGTGCAGAGCATGTTAGTTATGCGCCAATTTGTTTTAATAAAAACAAGTTTATATTTGTCTATCTGTCAGGTTTTGGACACATATGCATCACCATATGGGGCATAAGAATAGGACGTGTGTTTGGATATAACTGATAAGGGTTTTTGACCACATTTTGTTATTATTGATAATTTAATCGTTTGCTAGAAATTAGAAATGAATTTAGAAATAGTTTTAAAACAAATTTTTGCACTTAAGAAACCAAATTAAATATGTAGGCTAATGGATGTCTTCCGTGGAGTGCATACAACACCGTTTCCTTATCCACAAAAGTAAAGAAGTAAAATAAAGAGAAAGTAAAGAGGCCGATTGCAGGAGGCTCATTCTTTTTCCTTGCTGCAGAATGGTCTGTTTAACTGTTTTCTCGCTAGTGAAGCTTTCAGTTTTTACATTTACGAAGTCCACCATGTCAATAGCAAATGCGCCATGGTGTGGCGCAACTGACTCTTAAAGGGAATGGGAGATGAGACTCTGATTGGTTTAATGCACGTTATGCTCAAAACGCACCATGCGCTACGGCACAAAGCATATTTTTCCATCCTTAAAATAGAAAAAGTGGATTCGGATGCCATGCGCTTTAGACTTTGCATCTAGATTGTTAAAATAGAGCCCTTTGAGACTTAATTTGGCCACAACGTTCTCTGTGTTTTAGAAAATGGAAATATACAATGATATACTCTTTACTACCCTTTTGTTATATGTGTGGTTTGTGATCATGGCTTTGCAATCAAAAAATGTCATTATAATGGAATGGCAAAAACAGCCACAACATAACGAAAGGGTAGTCAATTTGTAACAGCAATAAACAGTTCACAAGGGTTAAGTAATTGCCTTTGCAGGGGATGAAGTTTGGTTGTGTTAGTATAGCATGATTTCATAAGTGCTGTTTAACCATTAACCATGACTAATCTCATACATAATAAAAGTTTATATTTACATAATATAATACGTTACATAATATATGCAACACACACACACGTGTAAACTTTAAAAATATTTGCATTTATTAATATTTTTATATAGAACATATATATATATGATAGAAAATTATATATAAATATAAATAAACATTTTACAGTACATTAGACCATTATATGTAGAATTACGTTTAGTATTGAGGAATTCTAAAAATGTACATGAAGGGTAGGGTATGTAAGTGATGGATCCATTGTGTGCGCGTGTGTGTTTAAGGGTTAATGTTTTATTTTTTATTATTGTAATAAGTTACTGAGGCACTGTTCTTTTCTGTCACTCATTTCTGTTTAAAGAAGCACATGATTTTGTGCTTTTCAACCCAAAAGGGATATTTATATCATGATGTAATAAAGTCCATAAGGTAATTTGAGCTGAAACTTCACAGACATCTTCTTGGGACACCTGAGACTTCTAAAAAGTGCATAATGGGAGCATTTTAAAGTCATTTTAAAGCGCTGCCTTGTTGTGTTGTGAATAGGGCAGCACCAAAAGCAGGACACAACAGTGCTAATTTGTTGAACCATGCAGAATGGACGGTGCCAAGCATGATGAGACCATCTAAAGGATGTTTGTTCATGATTTGCCCACTAGATTGTGTTGCTCAGGACAATCTGAACACCGCTGTGAGAACCAGTTTGCAGTGCCCGTTTCCCATTTGTGACCCATTTTCAGTTTCTGTTATGAAAGCCTGTGGGGGGAACAGCTAATGACTTTAGATTGTAAAGGCTGCTGGATGTGGTTTCAACAAGTAAAGTGGTGTTGAATTTGCTGTATATGCACTCAAAGTTTTGGGTTTAGTAAGATACATTCTGCTGAAGGAAATGAATACTTTTATTCAGTAGTAATGCATTGAATTGATATGAATCGGAAGTAAAACATTGATAATGTTGGAAAAGATTTGAAACATTTTATAAATAAACCACAACTTTTTTTCACACAGTAGCGTAATATACGGTAATAATACAATGCACTGCTCCTCACAGGTTTGAAATATACTTGCCGTGGTAGCTGGATTGCAATTTTTTACAATATTTTTATTTATTACACACTGTTTATTTGTAATGGGTTTATTATTTTTTTTTTTAAAGACTGTTGAAATAAAATAAAAATAAAAATCCACTATTTGTTTACTTTTATTCTAATCAGGAGCAGGGCTTGACATTAACTTTTTTGATCACCAGCCACTGTGGCTAATAGTTTGACAATGTTACTAGCCACTCGCTGTTTTCACTAGCCACAATTTTGTTGTTGGGTAAATATATTTTGTATGCATAAATTTGACTTTGGCATGCTAAAATTACTTGTTTAAAGTTTTTTGTTATGTCCACATGCCTCCTCATTCATTTTACTTTCTTTTCTGTGTTGTGTATGAGCTTGCTCGATGAGCATGAGCAAATGTATTAGAGTGTTTAGTGTCCCATTGCAGTTAGTTTCATTTCACATGACTTTTCAGGGCTCAACAATAAGGATTTGCCAATTTTCTTTCTGGCCACACCAAATTAATTATTTCCTTACCATATTTTTTAAATAATTTGTCAAAACAAGTAAAATATCGCTGTATAGCAACAAATTTTATGATTTTATTGATATTTTTTTTTTTTTTTAACAATTGACATTTAAAAAAAAATATTCTTATGAATCTAAAACTATGCATAGTGGTCTGTGGTCCCAGCTGGCTAAAGGTCCCAGATCACCAGTGTACCTAAATGGAGAGTTAATCTTCTATTGAAGCAATGTTATTGTAAAGGGTGATAATAAACCATTAACAAAAATAACTAAAAGCAAAAGAAAGCAGGTGAAAGTTTGATAATAAAGGAAGATCGCGCAAACACCGGCCCATTAGTAATATGTCCAAAGAATGGTTAAATTGAAAGCCGCAAGCGCTGCTGCTTACAAAGAATCTCGAGCTCTCGAAAGCAGCAGGACTGTGGAATGACGAGCATCGCGTTTTTCCAGTCTATTTCAAACACAACAAATCAAACTAATTGCGTTTCCAGGCATGGTTGCTTCGTGCAAGGAAACAATAGCGCGCAAGCTTTTGAAACACTGGCATGCATCACGTCAGCTGTGCGCACAACATTAAAGCCCTCATCAGTGAGCGAGGAGGATTCCCTGTGTCTCATCATGTGCCTGATCATCCACTCATACGGTATTTACCTGCTTTCTTTTGCTTGCGCGAATAGTTCTTTTTGTCAGTCGTGCTGCTTCTCGATCACATTTGCACGCATATTGAAAATCTGTCATAAACTAACATTCTAATTTTTAGTGACGAGCCAGCACTGGCAATCTAAAAATAATTTTCAACCAAATTGGCTAGTAAGAGTGGCTATCTAATAGGGGTGTGAACCTACACTGGCCTCACGGTTCAGTTTGGTTACGATTAACATGCCATCGATTCAGTTCAATTCGATATCTCTGTGCATTGATGATGCTTTCCATACATAATTAGATTTTTTTTTTTTTCACATCACAATTTTTTTTTTAATCTATATATATATTAATATTTATAAACTTTTTGTAATACAATTTTGTCCTTTAATACAAGCAGTGAACTGTACCTTTAATTTGACCTGCTCAAAGAAAACACTCTTTTTGAATGTATCAAACAAATCTCCAATACATGAGGCTGCGAATAGCTTTAGAAATGAAAGCGCTGTTCACCAATGAGTGACGCGGAAAGAACAGCCACGGTTACAGTCTATATGCGCATAATACGCGCGGTTATCACAGGTAACCCATAGTAGACACAGACACCAATTCGCACCACAGGCACGCTCGTGTCTGGATCCACAAGTATCGCTTTAACAGCCAAGAGGAAAGGAAAAGTTACCTCACAAACACGCCAGCGGGTCAAATGTCCAAAGTGAGAGAGAGAGAGAGAGAGAGAGGGAGAGAGAGGGAGAGAGAGAGAGAGAGAGGCAGAGATGGATTTTTACAGCAAGACTCACTAGTTGATCTGTGCATAATTATCTACCTTTTAAGTAGTAGGAGCGTTTTGTTTACTTGCCCTTGCCTTCTTCGCCATTGTATTCTACTGCGACATCGCGCATAGGAGATAAATGACGTCAGTACATAATAACCGGTTATGCTCTAATACTGAACCGATATCGAATTGTCCCTATCTGCATCACGGTGCATCGAAGAAACAATTAATTTTGACACCCCTACTATCTAACCCGCCACAGCTGAAATCTACCCGCATTTGGTGGGTTGGCAGGTCTTAATGTCAAGCCCTGTTCTGGAGCCATGTGCACCCACTGACTGGTAATCTCTGCTGCTGACATTTTGTACAGTATTGACAAAGCATGTTAGTTATGTATAAAATATGTAATATATTAACATCATTAAATAAAACAAAATATACAGCAAAAAAGAAATAAATGACAGAAAGGAATTAAAACATCTATGAAATAAAAATCTCTAAAAATATATAATAATTACAAGAATAAAAAATGTAGTGTTTAAATAAAGCAAATCAGTCAATTAACCATTTCTAGCGGTGTACATATATATTTGCAGCCAGTTAAGATGTAATGTCATCCTCTCTGAGTAAATAGAAAAGTTTAGCTGAGTCGTTTAGATCAAAGAATTAATTCTATACTGTTTATCTCTAGTTTGAGGCTGTGCACGCTCTGTCAGCTCCGAAGCCAAGCGAAAGTAAATCAGGCTTGAAATAAAAATGATGACGGCTTAGAAAGCGAAACTAAAAGTCAAATCTCTGACATTTTAGGACATTTTTAGAAACCCAGGACGGATGCATCTGTACTGTACTGAGCATGTGAGATTGTATGTGAGATTGTTGACAGTTCTTGCTCACACAGAACGAGAAGTAAGAAACTTGTAAGATGAGAGGAGATTTTCCAGTAGTTAATGGATCGCGGATGGTGATACAAAAAAAAGTGTGAAAAGATGATAATAGTACAAAAAATGTCCCTAAATATAGTTTTAGTATATTTAGCAGCCTTTAATATAACTGGGCTGCCCGTCCAAGTAAAGTCTATGTGTGTGAAGCACTTCAATACAAGAAATTGAGCAGAAAATCAGCAAATTAGAATGATGTCTGTAAAATTCCACAAGTTTGTTAAAGTTTTAAATCAAAATATTATTTGAATTATAATTAAAATTTAAAAAGGTGCTTCATCTGAAATCAAACTGCAACTTTATTGGGGATAAAAACTACTTTTAAAAGCTTAACAGTATTATAGTGTACGTAGTCCAGTTTATTATGATTTAATATTGGAATGTGTTGGGCTATTAATTAATCAATTACATTATATAACTCTATTATAAAGACCTACATATTTTTGACATGGTGTTATGGTATTATATTATTACAATTATTTGCCAGAATTTTGCCAAAACACAAATTTGACAGGATATGTCATGCATAACACCATGTCAAAAATATGTAGGTCTTTATAATAGAGTTATAATTTGTGTTTTGACAAAATTCTGGCAAATATTTGTAATAATATAATATAATATAATTTTTATATTATTATTATTATTATTAAGGGACTAAACCGAAACGAAAATGAATGATTTTTTTAATAATTACAATTATTTGCCAGAATTTTAGCAAAACACAAATGACAGGATATGTCATGCATTACTGAAGCATAACTCTACTAAATCTCTACATTCATGTAGTTTATGTCCTTTCATTTATTTATTAATTAAATGTTTTGTTACTCATAAAAATATATGTCAAGCCTGATTTGTAATCAAATATTAGTGCATGTAGAGACGCTGCCTTGTATATCTGTTTGTGGAAGTGTTCAGAGCAGCTGGAGAACGTGCTTCCTCTTGGGTGTAATTGGAGGGCTCTCGTTTCTCTCCAGTGGGCTCTGTGTTTTATCTGAACAACTGATAATGACTTGCCGTTTCTTATTTCTAGTCTTTTCACAAATGCAAATCCTTCATGCAAGGCAAACTGTGTTATCACTGACTTGATAATAACAAAATAATACAGATATCTGCAAATATTCAATGTACCACACACTGTGAATGCAGGGTTAAACATAATTACTTCCTGTTATCCCAACACAAATCAATTAAGTTAACTTACTCATTTTTACAAATTTAAGAGGATCGAATATAAACCAAGTAAGTTGTCCCAAAATAAATAAAACCCATAAGAATTGTGTTGTTTCAACTCATTTTAGATAAGTAGTTTAAACAACCAGCAAAAGTTACTTTTGAGTGCATGTACTGTAGAACCCGAATAATGGTGCTATCTGCAAGTGATTATACTGTGCTTTAGAATATAACCATATGGAACTGGTGAAATATTATTAAAAACTGTTCTATAACCCCTGGTAGGATAACTTCTGATTTGTGACATTTTGTTTTATGTTTATAATTTCACCAGATGAATCGAGTAGCTCTATTTGGATAGATTTCATTCATTTAGATAGATTGGGATGATCAAGTCTGTTTCTATATAGTGCGTTTGCATAAATTGTTATAAATGACAAGCATACAGTTGAAGTCAGAATTATTAGCCCCCCTGTTTTTTCCCCAATTTCTGTTTAATGGAGAGAAGATTTTTTCAACACATTTTTAAACAAAATAGTTTTAATAACTCATTTCATATAACTGATTTATTTTATCTTTGCCATGATGACCGTAAATAATATTTTATTAGATATTTTTTCAAGACACTTCTATACAGCTTAAAGTGACATTTAAAGGTTTAACTAGGTTAATTAGGTTAATTAGGCAGGTTAGGGTAATTAGGCAAGTTATTGTATAATGATGGTTTGTTCTATTGTCTATCGAAAAAAATATAGCTTAAAGGTGCTAATAATTTTGACTTTTAAAATGATTTGTAAAAAAATAACAACTGCTTTTATTCTAGCTCAAATAAAACAAATAAGACTTTCCCCAGAAGAAAAAATATTAGCAGACATACTTTGAAAATTTCCTTGTTCCGTTAAACATCATTTGGGAAATATTTAAAAAAGAAAAAAAATTCAAAGGGGAGCTAATAATTCTGACTTCAACTGTATATAAATACAACAGAGCAAAGATAAAAGTCAAATAAACAGCGCTTTATGGTTTTTTTGGAAAGTATAGCAGTATTCAGGTACAGAAATTGAATTAAAATAACATCGTAAACATTATAAAAATTATTTAAAAATAATAATATCTTGATCTTTTAATCTTTATTAAATCATTTAAATCTTGCGATTTATTGCGGAGTATTGCTGATACACACATTGTGAAATCGATCCTCAAATAAAAATATTGTTCACTCCTATTTAAAAAAAAAAATAGTCTAAGCAGTGACATCAAAACATATTGTGATTATCTCCACTACACTCAAAAACTACTTATTTAAAATGAACGGGAACAACACAATTTTTGAGTGTTTTTTGAGACAACTTAATTGTTTTATATTCAAGCTACTTAAAATTAGTTAAATCTAATAATTTAACTTAATTATTTTATGTTGTCTCAACACAAATTGATTGTAAGGAACAGCATATTTTACAGTGTACACAAAACAATCACGTTTGTTGTTTGTTTTAAACTACTTATTTATTAATAAATGACGTGAAACAACACAATTCTTGGCTTTTTTTGGGGAACATTTAATTGTTTTACGTACAATCCACTTAATTTGTAAAAACTAATAAGTTAACTTAATTCCTTCATGTTGTCCCAACACAAAATGATTGTGAAGAACAGCATATTTTACAGTATACACTCAAAACAATACCGTTTGCTGTTTGTTCAAGATACTTATTTGTGAAACAACACAATTCTTGACTTTTTGGGCACAATTTAATTGTTTTATGTTCAATACACTTCAGATTTGTAAAAACTAATAAGGTAACTTAATTCCTTCATGTTGTCCCAACACAAATAGATTGTGAAGAACAGCATATTTTACAGTGTACACTCAAAACAATACCGTTTGCTGTTTGTTCAAGATACTTATTTGTGAAACAACACAATTCTTGACTTTTTTGGGCACAACTTAATTGTTTTATGTTCAATACACTTCAAATTTGTAAAAACTAATAAGTTAACTTAATTCCTTCATGTTGTCCCAACACAAATCGATTGTGTGGAACCCAACATGTTTTTTACAGTGTACACTTAAAACAATGATGTTTGCTGTTTGTTCAAGATACTTGTTTATTAATAAATGAGGTGAAACAACACAATTCTTGACTTTTTTTGAGCAAAACTTTGTTTTATGTTCAATCCACCTAAAATTTGTAAAGTTAAATAAATTTCTTCATGTTGTCCCAACACAAATTGATTTTTTGGAACATTTTATACAGTGTATATATAATACGTGTTGCCTACAGCAGGTTTTCTGTGTTGAATGGTACTGCTAGACGTCAAGCTAACACAAAAGCATCATAAAAGTGGTCCATTACATTTGTGGGTGTTTTTTTTTTTCTGAAGCCACATGTTGTGTAACATTGACTGTAATGGGAGTTATTCGTTGAAAGCTCTCAAATCAAATATGGTCATGTTAAAATGCACTTCTTGAGGTTTTACGTCAGCGGCATCAAACATTGTTACTTCTCAACCTTCACTGACGTCAAGTTTTCCTTTAAAACCAGCTTCGCGTCCAGCCGTTTTTCACAGTTTGAAGATGGTTTTATTTTCTTCAGATTTCATTGGTTTATTCAATCTGTAAATAAAACATCAAATCATCTACCCATTAAATAATTTCTCATAGCCATGTTTAAACTTGTTTTTGTAAAAGGGGCCTTTTGAATGACCTGTTGTGCTTGTAAATAAGACTGTTACTGATTACTGTAGAAAGTCGTGTTACTGATTACTGTAGTGAGTAATGCGGAGGGTGTTTTAAGAGTGATATAATGTAAGCAAGGCCAGGTTGTCTAGTGTGAGCTTTGCCAGCCCTAATGTGTCACACAGAGAGATAAGATACTAACACAGTTGAGTCTGCTGAGAGAGAGATAACATTTAACAGTTAACTTTCTGTCTCTCTGGAGAACTTTGACCTGACTTCTGCTCGTATTCTCATATAACATAGATGGTTCACTGTTAAGGCAATTATACCCAAGTATTTTTAGCTTTTTGAGTCTACTGCGGTATTTATATTTGACATTTTATATTTGCTGTACTTGATAATCTTGCTGTTTTTCTTCCTGTTTTTTTTTTTTTTTTTTTTTTTTTTTACAATCTTGGCCATAGCTTAAAGCATTTTCAAATATATAAATAACTAGGCCTGTCACAAAAATCACTATATTAACTTATCGCACAACACATGGACATGACCTCAATCATTTTTGGTGATGCAGTATATATCGCCTATACATATAAACCAGTTCTAGCCATGTTTTAGCTGATTGCGCAACCATTCTATCTCTATTGCAGGTGTCAGTGTCAGTGTCAGTATGGTTAAAAAAAACACTATTTACTATAAATTACTATAGTATATTTTCATGGATGCCTGACCAATGAAAATATTTCTGTTACTTTTTCTAGTTCTTTCTACCATGCACCTTTCTACCTTGTTAATAATAATTATTATTATTATTATTATTATTTATTGTTTAGGACATATGTTTTCACATATAAGCTTGTTTGGCATGTTGTCCCAAGAGAGATCTCTGAGCTCAAGGGATTCTCGAGCCCAGGTCTCCCTCCCGTTCGCAGAGGTAGATCTCAAAATCTCCCCCGCTGATGTGGCTAAATACTGGTGCTGGGAGCTAGACTAGGTGCCCATTTAGCTTAGTCTGTTTATGTATGACACATGTCTTTGGACGGTGGGGGGAAACCAGGGAACCAGGGGGAAAACCACACGGACATGGGACACTCCGCACAGAAATGCCAACCGGCCCGGAGAGGACTAGAGCCGGTGGTGTTCTTGCAGTAGGGCTAGATGGCCACCCCATCTAGGTTAAGGGGGGAGGATAAGGGGAGGAAGGGGAGTTTCTTCCAGCCAAGGTTATTATAGTTAACGAAAACGAACGAAAAAACGAAAACTAGAATTAAAAAAAAAAAAAAAAAAAGACTTTTTCAAAAAACTAGAACTAACTGAAACTGTATTGTGTACATACAAAACTAACTGAAACTAACTAAAATTAAAGCAGAAACGTCCTTCGTTTTCATATTTGTAAATGTATTTAATACATAAGCCTTTTAGAAGTAAATCTATTTACTTCACGATGCCAGTTTTACGCCAGGTGTTTGAGCTGTACGGCACCTCAGAGTCTGTATTCCTTCTGCCATTGGCCAGATCAAGCCGGTCCTCCTTCCTTCAGTCCTCGCTGTTGCTCCTGTGACAAAAAAATCAACTGGACATGACAGCAGCATGGTGACAGCATTAAACACGACCCAAGCAAACACTAAAAAGTATTAATTTAACACATTTGTGTCTAATAATGGGTTTAATTTTCGTATTAGTGATTGTGATCGTGAGCGAATCCTTCCTTTTAACCAGATCTTTTAAGTGAACTGGTTGATACCAGGCAACCCAGTGGCGCAGTAGGTAGTGCTGTTGCCTCACAGCAAGAACGTCGCTGGGTCGCAGGTTCGAACCTCGGCTGGGCTGGGTCAGTTGGCGTTTCTGTGTGGAGTTTGCATGTTCTCCCTGGGTTCGCGTGGGTTTCCTCCGGGTGCTCCGGTTTCCCCCACAGTCCAAAGACATGCAGTACAGGTGAATTGGGTAAGCTAAATTGTCCATAGTGTATGAGTGTGAATGTGTGTGTGGAAGTTCCCAGAGATGGGTTGCGGCTGGAAGGGCATCTGCTGCGTAAAATCGTGCTGGATAAGTTGGCGGTTCATTCCGCTGTGGCGACCCCGCAAGGGACAAAGCCGACAAGAAAATGAATGAATGAATGAATGGTTGATACCAAATCGAACTGAATCATTTGAAAAGATTTGCGTCTCCACTAAGCACTTATCCACAAAGACCTAATTTTGAACATGCCTGATACCCTCCTCCGACTTGAAATAAACTAACTTCCTGAGTTATTCGGTTTTTAGAACAGTACACTGAGATCGGATTTGAGAACGGGTGAACACCTAGTAATGCACGTGTGATTCAGTGAACTGAACACAAACAGTACATGACAGCCTGCTGTGACTGAACTAAACTTGAACAATTGCAGCGCGGGTGAATCGAGGGCTTAAATGATAGGATCTGGCGAAATGTAAGTTTATTTCACAACAGAAAGTCAAAATAGAAATTTACTAAGTGAATTATGCTTCAGTTGGGTTACAAAACGTAATTGTAAAACTTTTCGGATCATGGTGATGTTTTAACCGACTAAAATTATGATGGCCGACTACATATTTTTGGTGTGTTGAGTCCTAAGATGGGAGGATTGTCACAAAAGATCCAGTTCACGGAAAAGATCTGAACTTTCCATCACTACTGTGTATCTTACCTCAGAAGCAGCCTTGCACACATATTGAACGGTACTTAGGCCTGCTATCTTGTGGGCTGTTGTATTTGAATTTGAGGATGGCTAGATGGTAGTGTTCTTGTGTCCTCTGAATACAGGTTTTAAAAATATATCTTTGGTTGAGTTATTATACAATGTTCTGATGATTTTGTATCTTGCACCTAACAAATATTCTGATTTATAAAAACAAAAACAAAAACAAAAAAACCTCAAACTAATACTGAAACTAATAAAAACTAAACTAAAACTATTAGCTAATGTGGGACTGGCTGTGGTCAATCATAAGTGCGTGATCCTCTCGAAATTAGTTTATAAATAAACTTCACTTAAAATCACAATAATATTGTTTATCACAATACATTTTAATGTTATAAGTCATAACATAAATAAGTATCATGATAGGCCTATAAATAAAAAATATTTGAATGAATATATAAATAAATTAAAAACAGATCTGCTCTGATAGCATTGTGGCAGTGTGCTGGGATGTTGTGTAATTTAGTGTTCATTAAAATCAAAATGAAACTGATGTTGGCAATATTATGGTATTGTATTATTAATACCAGTATGCTTGTATAAATTTTCTTGTTTAGTAAAAAGCATGATTAGCTATTAGCATGATTTGCAGTTTCAATGTTTGTAATTTGAAATCTATACTTCTCAACTCTTTTTTTTTTCTTCAATTTATTTATTTACTTTATTTTATTTTATTCTATTTTTTATTTTATTTTGTTTTATTTATCACCAGCTCCCTAACAAGTTTCAGTAATGAGAAAAACTCTAAATTAGTATTGCAACAAATTCAGTAGATACTTTTATTCTACATCTCCAGCTAAACCTGTGTTTTGACTCATTTTGACCTATGGACTATGGAGTGAAAATGAGCATCATCCCTTCGTGTGAAACGAAAGATGACTATGGATGAAATGTTTTGATGTGTAGCGTGGCTGAAACTCTCGTCAATACCAGAACGGCAGTAACCGGCAGGGATTTGGCACCGGGTTTCCTCCGCTGCATTTCTATGGTAACAGAGACAGGAGTAAAAAAGCACAGGAATGATTAAAGATGAGGAGTATGTCCTTCTGCTGGCGCACATGAGTTCAGAGGGAAAACAATGAGCTCTCACACTCTCACCCACTCGCTAATCATGCCACATTGTGCCAAAGGGCTCTTTGTTGCACAGCTTTGCTCTGCCACGCACTGATATTAGTACCATTTCTGCCTCCTAATTCACACAGGACTGGAAATGCTAAACTAGCGTGTGATAGTTCTCTTTTTTGTTGTTGTTCTGAATGTTGTGCTGTTGTTTTTTATGCAAGGCTATAGGCATTTACAGAAGTTAAGTGAATTAAGCTTTCAAGTACACAGCTGAGCCATATTTGGTTATAAAAAAAGAAAAAAAAAGTATTATATCACACATGAAGAAAATTACAAGGTTTGGGGTTTTTAATGATCCTTTAATGGCATTTTGCTAATTTTTTTTAAAGAATTTAAATAATCTTTTTCCTCTGAAATGATCATAAGTGCCTCTTGAAGCAGTTGTAAAGTGCTTAATCAGCTACAAGAATTCTTAACCCTTTCACATGTACGATCACACCTTGGCTGGTCCCTGACGTGTACGATCACACCGGTGTGATTAGAACATTCAGAGCGCACGTCATCAACTGCTAAATTCCAAAATCTGATGGCACACGCTGAGGCACAGAAAGAGGTGCCCAGCTTTAGGTTTAGGACATTCAAATACACATAACTACAAACAAAACATACCGTTTAAGGTTTGTAAAATATGCGGATGTCTACAAAGACGCCAATAATAATTATTTTTCAATGTAACTGAACAATGTTTTTGTTTCAAGTAAGATACACACTGTTTATGTTACTAGAATTTTTCTTTATTACTCTCCCAGATAAACAGTTATTTACCTTCATGTATTTTGAAAGAAAATTAGGAATTAACATAACGTAAATCCAGCACCTTGGATCTCTCCTGCAATCATTGCTAGAAAGGATACAGCTGCATTTGGAAGTTAACAAACTATTTATATTAATTATTAAATTGCGCATTAATTGTATTTTATTAGTGTCTATCCCTACCTCAACATTAAACTCAACCCTCACGGTAATGTGAAAATATTATTTATTGTTGTACACGGTCAAAAAAAATTGACGTGAGTATCCTCAGCTGTATCCCATCTAGACCATACCCTCCCGCTGCAGAGCAGACTAAACATGCTGGCACCCATTACCTGTCATATAACAAATAATAAATCATCTTTTTTTCATTGAAATAATCGTAAGTGCCTCTTAAAGAAATTGTAAAGTGCTTATTCAGCAACAAGAATGCTTAACCCTTTCACGCATACGATCACATCTGGGCTGGTTACTGAAGTGTACGATCACACCGGTGTGATTAGAACATTCAGAGCGCACATCATCAACTGCTAAAATTCAAATCTGATGGCACACACCGAGGCACAGAAAGAGGTGTGCAGCTTTCGGTTTGAGACATTCAAATACACGTAACTACAAACAAAACATACCGTTTACATGTGGATGTCTACAAAGACAGCAATAATAATTATTTTTAACTGAACAATGTATTTGTTTCAAGTACACACTGTTTATGTTACTAGAATTTTTCTCTATTCCTCTCCCAGATAAGCAGTTACTTACCTTTATGTATTTCGAAAGAAAATTATGAATAAGCATAACATAAATCCAGCAGCTTAAATCTTTCCTGCAGTCGTTGCTAGAAAGGATACAGCTGCAAATGGAAGTTAACAAAAACTATTTATATTAATTATTAAATTACGCATTAATTGTATTTTATTAATGTCTACTTCTACCTCAACACTAAACCCAACCCTCACGGTAATGTGAAAATATTATTTATTGTTGTACACTGTCACAAAAATTGAGTATCCTCAGCTGTATCCCATCTAGACCATACCCTCCCCCTGCAGCGCAGACTAAACATGGTGGTGCCCACTACTAGTCATATAACAAATAATATGACTATTATTATGCTGTTTAAAAAAAAATAAATATATGTTCGATAACATATATGAGAATCGAAGTATCAGAAATTTCACAATATTATTAGAACATTTGTCAATATTTACAGAAAAGGGCAAAAAAAAAACAAAATCCGATATATGCATTGATCATTGGGGCTGGTGGGTCTCGTGATAAACTTGACACGTCCCCATGGGAACTTTAGAACACAGTGGATTGTAGCATAGCGGAAGTAACGGTCTCAATAAAACTCAGGCAGCAGGGTCACCTGGAGTATTTGAAAATCGTGTGAAAGGGTTAAAATTCATCAAAACATGAAAGTAAAGTTAAATTGTCACAAAATCTGTTGAGTAAATGCTGTTTTGTATCCTACACTCTCAGAAATAAAGGTACACGAGCTGCCACTGGGGTGGTACCTTTTTAAAAGGTACAGATTTGTATCTGAAGGGTCCATATTGGTACATCAAAAGTATATAACGGTACCTAAAAATTTTAAGAGGAACACTTTTGTACTTTTTAGGTACTAATATGTACCCTTGAGGTATTAATATGGACCTTTTAGGTACAAATTTGTACCTTTCGAAAAGGTAGCACCCCAGTGACAGCTCGTGTATCTTTATTTCTGAGAGTGTAGAACAGATATTAAGCAGCCATTTTCAACAATGACAGCAATAAGTGTAAGTTTTTTACTAATAATAAAATAAAAAAACATATATTTGAGCAAATCAGACAGTCGCATTTCTGAAATATCTTGTGACACTGAAATAATGGGCTACTGGCAATTCAGCCTTTCTTTGTGTCTTATATTATGCAGATTACAGTTTAGATTAAATTAAAGTAGAACAAGAGTCTCTATTTTTAAGTTCTATTTTTACCTGACACCATGAAACAAGAAAATATGAAACATATCTGAAAATAGTAACAAATAAATAGACATCATTGATTTGTAAAAGACATAAGTATTTGCTTTGAATTCTTTTCACTTGCAGTTATATTTTTAAATGGTTCCTAATCTGTGTATTTTAATATAATAAATTTAATATGCCATTCTGGTATCTAGAAAGAATAAATGGGGATATAAAAGTAGTCCGTACATCTCAAGAATATGTGAAATGAATTGATTTACCTATGCATTACACTTTCTAAAAAAACAAATAACTTACTATCGGTTAACAAACCTGTTTAGATACATTATAGTTTGTTAATCGGACAAGTGTCCCGTACTGGTGAAATATCAGCCGTTTAATCAGTCTGTCGTCAATTAAAAGCACTTTCGTTTACTTTACATTCATGGCAGGTATGGCAGTGAACAAATGAGTTTGTTGAAAAAAAGCTGCGTTAATATACCAGCTCTTTTACATTAAATAATATACAGCAGGAAAAAAGACATCTCTTCTCAGTGCTTAAGGGTGGAATTAACAGGCTGAGAAAAATAAGGCCATTAATTAACACAGCCGTGTCCTTGAATCACAATAACTGTGTTCTGCTCTTTCTATGTAGATATTTCATCCATATAGTAGCAGTTATTAAAAACACTACAGCGGTCAGTTTCAGGAAACATGTACTTGAAGTTTCATGGGAATCACTGGAAATGTTTTGTTGTTCTCAGACTTTTCTCTTTTCTCTCTTCTACAGAATGAGAAGCCGCTTGGTCATTCAGCAAGCAGGTCCAGCAACATTTCAAAGGTATGAAAATCCATTTCCTTCTCCTCTTCCACTGAGACGTGAGCATTGCAGGAGGTCTAAACCTGCTGTCTGCAAACGCTTTCCTTTCTCTCTGACTTTATTCCGTCTGAGGAACGCACTTCAGACAGAAATATATTTATCTGCCTGATGCAAAGGAGATTGGAAGGACATTTTCTGTGACCTAGTAGCAAATAAAAAAGCACGGCAGACAATAAAATATAAATAAATAAACCCAAGAGCTTGTTTTATGCTGGTGTAGACGCTTTCGCTGAGGTTTTTTTTATTTTTCAGGTCAAGGTAATGTTTTGCTGGCTATTATTTCTCCTCTCCACATTTAAAAGCACATGTTTATCTGTCTGATATTTAATGAAAACCATTTACCGTGAGCTTGAATCATATTCTATGTGACTGTAGAGATTAGATCTGAATGGCTGTAGGTACTCATTGTCACCATATACTTTATGCTTGATTTGAGTTTTGGTCTCACTTTATATAAAGTGGACTTAACTACTTTGTACTTACATCAAAATATAAATACAATGTACCTAATGTGTTCATAATGTACACTTGTGGTGCTGAGGTGGGATGTGGGTCGGGTTAGGGACAAGTTTGGTGGTTGGAGTAGGTTTCTGGGTGGGTTAAGGTGTAAAACTGGATTTATACTTTTGCTTGGCGCCGCATCGCGCACCTCCGCTGACTGTGCACACACCTCGCGAAACGGACGAGGCTTTTATGCTTGGTTTTACGTTCTTGCATTGTGTGAAGAAACGTATTCAGACACTATATATGTATAAAAAAGTGAAGTACGTGCTAATGCACTGTGTTTTGACTAGAGCCAGCGTTGATATTTCACAGTGTGCACATCTATAATGTCTAGTCATTGTTATGGTTGACAGGGCTCCACGGTCATGACAAAGTTTAATCATAATAGAGAGCAAGTTTGTCATTTGCTTGTGTTTTTAAGGCTTGTGACAGTGCAAGCATTTCAAACAAGATTGTAGCTTTAACAAAGATTAATTGTATTTATTTATTCATACGATGAAGATTGCAGTGTTTTTTTTACGTTTGATTATTTAATTTATTTACTTGAAAACTCCCTAGAAAACCATAAAGCACTGTTTTAATGCACTGATTTAATTTGTATCTTTGCTCTATTGTATTTATCTGTTTTGTGATTTTTTTTTTTTAATGCAGATAATATAAAATGTAAATGTAAAAATCTTCCCAATTAATCTTTAATTATAAACTATTTACAAATGGAGCTATTCAATTCATCTGCAGTAATTGTATTCATATCATAATATATATATATATCGCAGAAAAAAAGCTATTAACCATGCTTTTAATGTTTTTATGACTAGGATGAAATAAAAGCCGTGTTGGTGTTGCGTTCAAAGAAAGCAGACACGTGTGATCTTACCCTATTCAAATAAACCCTACCCTGCATTCCTATTGATTTGACTATTTAAAGACACCAAGCTCAATATTAGAGAGAGAGAGAGTTCATGCTGGGATCATGTCTGTCAGCCACTTTCATTCTAACATGGATCTCTTCCTCTTAGTGGAGATTTGCTGCACTTCTGCGTAACATTGAGCCTCTTAACAGATAAACCCATTACATGAACTAATAGATGTCAGGGTCACCGGCTCCAAGAAACGCTCCAATGCTTTAACTTCAGAGCTTCGGATACTGAGAACTTCAGGTTCACACTGGAGAACGTTCAGGCTGTTTTCTTATTTTGTTTGAAGGGACAGTCTAAATCAGAGTTGTATATATAACGGTGTGTGTGTGTGTGTGCGAGCTGCGTGCATGCATGCGTGCGTGCGAGCATGCTGGTAACACTTTATTTTGATGGTCCATTTGAGAATTAGTAGACTGTCTGCTTAATATCTGCTGATATTCTCCTTCAACAGACATTTAACTGACTATAAGAAACGTTGCAAGTACATGTCAACTTGCACTAACCCTTAACCCCAACCTAACAGTCTACTTAAATTCTAATGAGAATTAATTAGCATGTAGATGCAATGTAACTTAAATTCAACAAACGTACCATCAAAATAAAAATAATCAATCTGCACAATATATCGTTTCAGCATCGATATTGCAATGTGTGCATCCTCAATGGTCACATCGCAGGATCTGCAATGCCAAGTATGGCTTATTGTTGATAAGGAGCTTGTAGATTAATGGCAAAGTTGAACTATTGTGGATTTAAAGTTCATTATTGGCATTTGTTTGAGGTTATTTCTGTTAAACATATCAAGTGAGTTTAAAGCATTCTGGCAAAAGAAACAATTTTGCTTTAACAAGCACTAATTAAATCACATTTCTATATTGAAGACTGCCAAGTGTCATTTTACATAAGATTTTTTTTTACATATTTGTGTCTAACTGCCATTACAGGGTGTCTGCGAGGTCTTAAAAAGTATTAAAAGTTGATAAATAAATTATGAGAAAATTAAGGCCCTTAAAATGTATTAAAAATGTCTTAATGGCATTTTACAAGGTCTTAAATTTTGTTCAAGCGTAGTCCAAAGTGTTTGACTCCAAAAAAGCATAAATATATTCATTTCCATGGTTTGCTCGATCCATGCGATTGGTTCGGGTCGGGGCATGTCCGGCCGAGCTCCTTCATCTGGGTGATGTTGCGTAATTTGCGACAAACGTGGGAAGGTGATGTGACGCTCTCCACATGTAGTGAAACCATAGAGTGAAACAGACGGCAAAATGGGAAAATGTAAGTTTGTGTACTCCTGGTTGGAGAAAGATGAGTTTAAACAGTGGCTGAAGCCTGTCACTAGCTACGTTTCTATTCACCTATTTTTATGCGCATAAAAAAATGGTTGATGGAAATGCTAAGATGGGCATACGTTTTAAAATTACCCAAAAAGAAAACATACAGTATGCGCATAACTGAGTAGTATAAACGTTTTATTCGATAAAAAAAGATGTGCATAAACTACGATGGAAACACTTTTACTAAACAAATTCCAGTATGCGCAGTAAAAAAAGTCATAAGATTTTGTTTAAGAGATCATGTGATGATAAAAATGTGTGTGAATGGACAAACTAGCAGACTGAGCACATTGTAAACCATCTAAAATGTTGTTTTGGTGATTCAAAAACACCTTAACCATCTCAGTATTAGTGTTATTATATTATTAATGACCTCCAGAATCAAGAGCGTCTGTGCGCTGCGTTCCACGCCACCACGCGTTAACTGCATGTCCGGATTGCCTTCTGAGGTGCAAGTCATTTATTAAATGAAGAAAAGGTTCACGCAGCTTCTCTTACTGCAGCAAATTTAGTTTTTACTGTTGATATTTGGCGCCAGATAATCAGGAAGTGACAATTTTGTTCGCTTTGACTCGTTAAATTGAAACACTACTTTATTCGCACATCTTTCATGCAATAATCCAGTTTTGCGCATAAAGTTAATTCGCATTTTTGAATGGAAACATGGCGAGGCCTACTGCACGTATTGTAAAAAGAAAATTTATATACTGTCGAGGCGCATAAACACTGTAAAGTCCCACATGCAGGGTGCTAGCCACAAGGCTGCTGTTGGCCGGAGAGAACACCTGCAGCCGTCCATCGCTAGTTATTATGCACCACCAGTCACACTCAACATGACAGCTGAACTTGTCTAAACAGCTATGACAGCAACTAACGATTTATTAACAACTGTTTATTAAAATAAAAGTTTGATACTGATTAGAACTTGAAGTGATGATGAGGTCTTAAAATATTCTGAGAAGGTCTTTAAAAAAAGTCTTAAAAGGTATTGAAATTACCTTTAGGATTCCTTCATACACCCTGCATTAAGACTTATCAGACAAACATAAAAATCCTGTTTAAAGTAAACTTTAATAACGTGTGCACATGCACTCTATAAAATCACCCCAAACAATCTAAAATGGTGAAATCTTCACAAACAGAGATATTCAATCCATTTGCTGAAATATGTCATATCGCAATGCACAGCCCCAGAGTTCACAGGAAGCTTACCTTTGACCGCCTTTTGAAATCTACTTAAATTGTGCACAAGTTTAGACTTTGAACTGAGTGAAAACAAATTAGAAAACGTGACAGCAGAAAGAAAACACAGCAAAAATGTGAAAAGTCTGAAACATTTCTGAACAAAGTCCTATCAAATATTATATACTGTATATTTGCTTGTTTCTTGGGCCTCAAAACAATAAAATACAATATTTATTTATAAAGCACATTTAAAAACAACCAAAGTTGACCAAAGTGCTGTACATACAGGAGTACTAAAGGCCGAGAAAAAAAACAGACTACAAAAGAAACATTTAACAAATGAAGGGTCACAAAACACACTTTTTGAGATGTTGACCATCATATATTTATCCCACATTGCTAAAAACACTATTAGGACACACATATTTCACAAAAAAGTGAAAATTGGTGGTTTTTGCGTTATTTTGAGCAAATTTGTTCTTTTGGTTTGAGACGAAATTTAAAAGCTGCGTCACGGCCATGAGATCCTTGTGTAAATTCCAGCGTAAAGAGACTGGATGTCTGTACTGGCAGGTACAACGTGACTTCTTTGAGTTTTTAGCATTAATTCATGAGAAAGACTTGGTTCGAACCAATCAGCGCGCTCTATTGTGAATAAGGTGCAACTTCATTAATATGCATGATTTAGCTTCGAAGAAGTTTTTTACCTGTTATAATGTTCAGACGGCAGAGAGACGACACGTTGTGTTGCCAACCTTAATTAAAACAAGTGGGAGAAGAAGAATTGTCTGGAGACACGAGTCATCAGTGTTGTGTTTATAAATGTGCCGCAACAAAGGTTTTGTTTTCATTTCCCTGCAATGAGAGCGTAGCTGGACTCACGTGTGGATTACAGTGGTCTGCTAACACGCGACAAAAATATGTTTGTAAGGAACATTTTGTTTTACCTGAGAGCGTTTCGCATCTGGAAATGGTGAAATGCAGATTTGCTGTTTGTCTCCTTTTAAAAAAGATGCAATTCCAGTTCAGGTTCATTGTCCTGCCTCTACTGATTTTCGTAGGTGTGTGATCATTGTTCTTTGTTTGTTTATTCAGAGGCAAAGTTAGTTTGTATCGTCAGCAGTACTCTTTCAGGTTTTTAAAGACATACCTTAGTCAAAATGATTTAGTTACTAAGTTTACAGTACGTTAATATCACTACAATATTATGGGCTGAAAGATGCGCTGTAAATGCTGCTCTCCGAATGTAAACATGTAAACACCTTAATCAAACTATGACCATCATGTAGGATTTTCACCACATTTTGTTACAGGATAGTCTATACACACATGGCTTTCTGACACTATTCTCTGCACCTACCAAGTGCATCTAAGTTACCGAGAAATGCGGATGTTTTTTTTTTCTTTTATACGGCGTGTGGTATCAAACATTCTATTAAAACTACACTCTTCCAGCATTTCCTCGCATCTAATATCTCGGTTGTCATGGGGGCATGCATGAAATGCATAATGCATAATTTGATTACTGATGTCAATGTAAATATAGGGCATACTCACACTATGCTATACGAACCGTGCCCAGGCCCATTTCCCGGATCATTTGAGAAGTGTGAGTTCTCCGAATCAGACTCGGGCACGGTTCACTTGGCTGGCACTGGCCCGGTTGTTAGAGTTGTGCCAGAGCGCGGTTCACTTGGGCTTTGGCGCGGTACGCTTGTGTGTGAGTGCAAAATGCACCTGAGCCCGAAACTGAAAGCGAGACGTGACCTTTAAGGGACTGTTTGATATGTGTTTATTAATCATTCGTACTGTTCAATGAACGCAAACTGTCGTAGATTATTAAAGATGCAAACCCCTCACTGCACAACAGATGCACCTTTAGCAAACCTCCTAATTCCTGCAGCACGAGGACTTTATGATTATTTATGACCGTCAAAAGTGGCTGATCTGTTCGGCGAAATATTTGACTGTGTGTCACCGCATATCAAACGACTTAAACAATATAACTAAAGAAATCTCCACTGAGCTGAGCAAAAACACTTACTAAACAGCACATCATCGATGACGTAAGCGTGCCCAGGCCTGAATGTAATGTGAGTGCGGGCGGTCGGGGGAGACGGGAGGGGGGGACAAGCGTGCTTTGGCCCGGTTCAAGGCAACTGTACATACGCCCATAGTCTCTGTTTTTCTTCCCTGCATCTGTGTTTGTTTTGCCTCTGTGAAAATCAGCGCATGCTCGAACTGAAACTCCCCTTTTCATGCAAACCCTTCCCTCTTATGCCACTCGACACTCCCACCTAAACAAAGCTAAACTCACCCACTTTTCTGACTTTTTTCAAACTAGATGTGTGAAAACACCCTGCTGAGACGGCGGGGGTTTCATGGCCCTTTAAAACGGACTTAAATACAGAAATGGAGGGGGAAATTCTGATGTGAATTGATAGTGTTCCAGAGTTTAGGACCAGCAACTCCAAACGCTCGATCACCTCATTTTTAAGGCTTGTTTTTAGGCACGGTGAGTAAATTGAGATCATAAGATCTCAATGAACGAGAGGGGGTATACAGATAGAGCAAGTCTGTAAGATACTGAGGCGCAAGATTATTGATGGCTTTTTATTCTAAAAATAAAGTTTTATAGTCAATTCTGTATTTAATGGGTAACCAGTGAAGTGCAGATAAAATAGGAGTTACTGACCCATACTTGGCGGGTGCCAGAGAGAAGTCTAGCAGCCGCATTTTGTACCAGCTGCAGACGAGAGAGAGAAGACAGAGAAATACCATAATAGAGAGAGTTACAGTAATCCAGATGAGTTGTTATGAAGGCATAAATCACTGTTTGAAAATTTCTCTGGGATAAAAAAGGCTTGGCTTTAGGCAGTTGTCTGAGGTAGTAAAAGCAGGATTTTACAACAGTACTGATCTGTTTGTCAAATTTTAAGTTTTGATCAAACTCAAAACAATCAATAAGATCTAAACTATGCCCTTAAAGAACTGTTGTACATAACCTACATGCCTTCTGTTTTCTGATGGATAGTTTAAACTTTATTGTAAAAAAAGGCCCTTTTGAATAAATGTAAAAATGTCCACCTTCAAGTTGTGATCCATCTGCCATTTCGCTATAAAACCTTCATGTCAGGTGGTTTTTAGTCTTCGCTATCTGTTTATTATCCTGCTTATTCCATGGTAATTTGCCATAGTTTAGGCAAGTTGAAACTAGTAATGCTTTTGGCTACACAATATATGACTGAATCTTTAGACAGGAAAAATGGCATGAGAAAATTAAATGATGCTTAACTTCAGTTTGAGATTAGCCCCCGGTTTCACAAACAAGGTTTAAGGCTAGTCAAGATTAAATTGCATGTTTGAGCTGTCTCAACTCAAAATAACTTGCAGTGAGATGTCTTAAAATACATCAGTGTCATTATTTTTCTCCAGGTGCACACCAGTAATATATTTTTCTAAGGCCAATTTTATAAATGTGGCTTAAATAGCCTAATTTAACTAAGGCCTAGTCCTGGCTTAATCTAAGCCCTGTTTGTGAAACTGGGCCTAGATCTCATTAAGATATTTTTTCTTATATTATATTTCCCATTGGCAAATAATTTAGCTTGTTTTAAGCAAATAATCACTTATTTTGAGGTGGGGTTTTTTCAGAAAACAAGACGCAATTTCTTATGCCATTTCATGTGTCTAGTATATATCTTGATTTAAGAATTCTTTTAGATATTTGGATTGAATATGGGCCAAAACTACTTAGTTTTTCGTTTAATTATTACTAATTAAAGGGTTTAAAATGAATGCTTTTCTTGTATTAAAATTTTTTTTTATCCGATTCATTGATTAATCAAAGAAATAATCGACAGATTAATCGATTATTAAAATAATCATTAGTTGCAGCCCTAGAAATTACCCATGGCGACTTTAATGTAATATAGTTTGGTATATTTACCTTCGGCCCACGGCTCTCAATGATATTTGTTTTTTGGCTCTTCATACAAAAAAGTTTGGGCACCCGTGGTCTAGAACTCCCTGTGCATTTAACTATTTTATTGCTCCCCTTCCAGCCAATCAGAATCAGAATTTCAACAGACCATGGAATAATGATATTTATGAAGCAAGCACAACAATGTTTAGTTTATTCTCTTTTCGACTTGGTCCCTTTATTAATCCGGGGTTGCCACAGCGGAATGAACTGCCAACTTATCCAGCATGTTTTACGCAGCGGATGCCCTTCCAGCTGCAACCCATCACTGGGAAGTATTTAGTTTATACTGTCAGTATAATTTCAAGATGAACTTTTACTTGAGTCAAGTCTAGATGGACTTGCTCACGCTTTTAGGAGTTGACTGAACAGTTGTCTGTATTTGCTTTCGAAGCCTCATGTTGTTGCACATGTTCAATTGAGTGTTTACATGCACCGAGGAGCATCAGGATGATGTGTTCATCCCCACGGAAAGAAACGTCCCATCATTCCAAAGCTCATTTGTCTCCGACAGGATAAATAACATGAGTGGTCCCATTACGGTTGTTATCGGTTCAGTGTCCGACACGCACTCGTGCTGCGTGACGAGAGTTTTGACTGTCGACAAACCCAAAGGGTCCTAATCGGGGTCCGTGGGGTGTTCTTGTCAGTCCTGTCACTTCAGCCGCACATTAAGCAATCAAACAAAACAACACATTCAACTGATCCATGTCAGGGTTGTTATTACCCACAATCCTCCTGGTTGGGTTCATCTACTCCATCTTAAAGGGATAGTTCTACTTTTTGCAGTTTTATTCATCTTTATTTTATTCAACTTCATCATCATTGTTTCAAACCAGATTTCTTCTGTGAAATACAAGATTATTAAATAATATTTCAGTCTTTTCCCTGCATACTGTATGTATGTCTGCATTTATAAATGAATGTTCTTCACAGTGTATTTAGTCTTAATACACTGTTGCACTGTATTGCTGCATCCCAATATGCATCCTAAATAGTATTTAAATATATAATTATTTATGGTAGAAATTTGCAGATTTTAACCGCTGATATTGTCCACAAAACATTGCATGTTGGATAGGAACTCCATTAGAGCTACAAACAAAACAAAAAAAGTCAAACTACAAACATGGCAGACATTTGAGATCTGCAGTTCAAAGTTCAAGGGCAGAGGCTTTGGTAAAGATCTTTGAACAATTGTTTATTAATATCTAACCTATTGGAATTTATGTATATTTTATCATGTACAGTTGAAACCAGAAATTTACACTCTATAAAAAAGGAATATAAAAATGTAAAAAAAAAATGTCTGATGGTAAATCATACTAAACGTTTACTATTTTCGGTCCGTTAGGATTACCTAAATCATTTACATTTGCTAAATGCCAGAATAATGAGATAATTTTTTATTAATTTCTAGACAGTCAAAAGTTTCCATACATTTCCTTGGTATTTTTTTAGCTTTGCTTTTAAACTGTATAACTTTGGTCAAATATTTTGGGTATCCTTCCACAAGCTTCTCACAATAGTTTGAAGGAATTTTGACCCATTCCTCCTGAAAGAATTGGTGTAACTGAGTCAGATTTGTTGGCTGTCTTGCTCGCACAAGCTTTTTCAACTCTGCCCACAAATATTCTACTGGATTGAGTCAGGGCTTTGTGATGGCCACTCCAAAACATTCACTCTGTTGTCCTTAAAGCACATTTTAACTAATTTGGCAGTATGCTTAGGGTCATGGTCTGTTTGGAAGACCCATTTGTGGCCAAGTTTTAATTTCCTGGCTGATGTCTTGAGATGTTGCTTCAGTATTTTTACATAATGTTCTTTCTTCATGATGCCATCTATTCTGTGAAGTGGACCAGTCCCTCCTGCAGCAAAACAGTCCCACAACATGATGCTGCCGCCCCCATACTTCACAGTTGGGATGGTATTCCTAGGCTTGTAAGCTTTCCCCTTTGTCCTCCAAATGTAACACTGGTCATTATGGCCAAACAGTTCAATCGTAGTTCCATCAGACCACAGGACATGTCTCCAAAAATTATTCTTTTTCCCAGTGTAATTTAGCAAATTGTAACATGGCTTTTTTTGTTGATTCTGGCTTGTTGATTTTCCCATGTTGTCACACAAGGAAGCAGCGTGTTTGAGGTTTTCCTTAAATACTATTCTACAGTTGTGCCTCCAATTAACTCAAATGTTGTCAATTAGCCAATCAGAAACTTCCAAAACCTTGACACCATCATCTGAGCCTTTTCAGAGGCATAATAATCTTATTGTATGTAAACTTGACTTTCAAGAAAAGTTATAACAATTTCTCAAAAAATATCTCTCTCATTATTCTGCTATTAAGCATAACAGAAACAAATGTGATAATCCTAACTTACCTAAAAGAGAAAAAGTTTAGTCACATTAACATCTGACTTTTTTTTAAAAATGGTTATGTGCCTTTTTATAGTGTATGTAAACGTCTGGTTTCAACTGTATTATATTATTACATAATACTATGTATTATTATATTATTAGTATTATTCCCTGCATTTTATAATATATTATACTATATTGCTGCTGCTGCTGCATGCTAGGAAGTTAAATATGAAAGAAATGTGAATGATGTGACAAGATGATTGACAGCTCCGCAACTAAGCAACAAAATGATCTGTTAATGAGGGAATAGAATATCTATGCTTTTAGGACCTAGTACAAGTAGGCGAATTGGGATGCTGCATATAAGATTTGATACGTTTTTGCTAATTTTTGTAAGATCTTGAAATTATTCAGGTTGAAATACACATGCATTTTTGCTTTAATTACTTTTATGATTTTTATAAAGCACAAACAAGAGTAACTTTTTGTTCATATATTAATACAAACACTTAATTTATTATCCATACTTTATGCTTCAGCTTAATGAGGCTTCTGATTAACATTTATTTGTTCAACTTTAAATGAATGTATTGCATTGCAACATGTTTTCTCACACCAGCCTAAAAAATGACAGAGGTTTGATCATATAGCATTTAATTTATTATGCAGAATGCTGCTGCTGTTCTTTTAGCAGCTGCTTGCTTAATGGAAAGGTAGATGTATGGTGACAACTGATGTTATGCATAGTCTGCTGTGCTATTATAAAAATGTTATTGTTTTACACACTGTAAAAAGCAATTCATTGACTATACCCTCAAAAATGTGAGTAAACCCGTTGCCTTGTATTTAATTAATAAGTTAAAGAAGGATGTGCATAATTTATAAAAAAAAATAACTTTAAAAAAAGTAGGCTGATTTTAATAGTCCCTTGAACAGTCGAGTTTTACCATTTTTGTATCATTTTTTTATTGTGTGTCAATATAGTTGATTAAACAAGACTATCGAAACTTGTTGGTCATTTTTGATTGAGATGTGACTGGTCTAATCTAATTCAATGATCAAGCTATAAGCTAAGCTAAAAGTTCTCCCGCCAGACATGGAGATTGGATGAATGGATTAAAAAATGGTAAAACTCAAACATTTAACTCTAGTGGACTTGTAAAATAAACCTGTTTTTTTTTTTTTGTTTTTGTTTGTTTTTTGTTTTAACAGTTCCAAGTTACTATGTTTACTCCTTTTTTAAAACAGTCAACTTGTCGCTTTTAAAGCAATGTTTACTCACTTTTTGTAAGTAATTTATCACTTTTTACAGTGCAGTTAGTTTTATTTAATTATTAAAAATTGCTTCACGTAATATTTTGCTTTACAATTGCTTACAATTGTTCTTGTTTCATAAAATATGATGTAGAAAAGCCTGATGCATCAAAAATAATAACAAATATGATACTAAAAGTTTTACTGATACTAAACTAAAAGTTTTGTGATTCGGTCTTTTATACCTTCTTTTGAATTTTTTCTAATTTCACATTTGTGAATTAACAAAATGCAAACAAAATCTTTTTTGGCCCGTTTCCACTGAGGGGTACAGTACGGTATGGTTCGGTTCGGTACGCTTTTATGGCCGTTTCCACTGTCAAAAGGCGTACCGTACCAAACCCTACCGTACCACTTTTCAGCACCCTTTCGAAAGGGTACCAAACACGAGAAATTGTACTAAAAGGCGGAGCTAGATGCGCAGCTGAATGCTATTGGTTGACAGAGATGCGTCATTCGCTCACGCAACAAGCCAGAATGAAAGCAAAGACACCGCCATGTTTTAATACACAGTCGAGAGATTACGGCGTAATTACTAACTATATATATATATATCAAATTAACCTTGTCGTCGTCTTGATGAACAGCCACAAATCCAAAAAGAAGAGCCGATTTTACCCTGTGCCCCGTAGTTTTTTACAAGCCAGTCTGAAGCGCGAGCGGTTTCGCTTTCTTGCTTGCGCTCGCCGCGCGTCTATATTTGAAATAACAAACATCTTGAGCTGATGATAATAACGTGTGCTTGATTATTGACGTGCTTTTGAAACCCGATCCTTTCAGAAACTGACAAACATGAGAGTGATGTGCGAAAAAATAAAGGAGAAGCCGGAAAAAAGGAGCACATTATTTTTTCAGCAAACGTGAACAAACTGCCGTGTTTAACTATTATTATCACCTTTTGGACTATTATGAACTTCGAATGACAGAATTATTCTCTAACAAGAGGCTAGACATGCTGCTGAAGATTAAAGACACATTTAATCATGAGAGGTTTGCACTGACTGTGGGCTATATTTCGTGTTGTTTTGAACCTAAATAAGGACTAAATGTATGCTGTGTGTAGTTTTTCTGTAATTGGTAACATATCGGAGACTGTAAGGGTCTGTATGTGTTCATATATGTTGCATTTATTTATTTATTTTATATAATTACAGACGTTACAGTAGACTATTTTGCACTGTCATTGATGTGCAGTTCTAATCAACTCATGTTTATAGAAAAGTTAGTAATGAACATTTATACAGAAGTATTTATGTGTATAAAGCATCTGTTTTGTGAGAAGTGCTTCTCATATGATATGTGAGCGACCCGTACAGCTTTACTGTAGACATTTTCTCGAGCGAAAATTAGTTGACTGAAACTTTCTGTCTTACACCACGCTCACCAAAAGAGTACCTTTGGTACCCTTTTAGCAGTGGAAACGCAAGCCTGATAAAGGTGACCCGTACCGTACTGTACTGTACCAGTCAGTGGAAACGAGCAATGAGTGAGTAAAGATGTTTGGTACACACAGCTTGGTGAAATGCACACATACTTCCATGCTGTAAACACAAATTTTGTATAAGTAATGTTTATTTTTAATAAGCGTGAGTATATGCAGTTTGTGTTGTGGAACAAAATATCCAAGTGTTGTGAAGTCGCACATCATTGTTTACCAAAGACCATATGTTACTCCTGCATAGAAAATCCCCATTATGAAAACCCACAGTGGCCAATTAGCCTTCTGTGCTTGACATCACAACTTTGGCACACTCCTCATCCTCTCTTCAAGTGTGCGTTTGAAGAGTGCAACATGTCGTTGGCTGGTTGGGGAACATCTGTTAGAGGAATGTCTGCCTCGTCACGTCAAATGTAAATCAAAAATGATTGACAGGCTTTTTAGTGTTCAGGCATCTGTGTTCATTTCCATAATCGTTCAGTAGAGGTATTGCACACCTCAAATTGTGCAGTTGATAATGTACAAACAATTAGTCGCAGAGTTAATATGCTGCCAGAAAATTGGTTCAGGTTGAACAGTCTGGAAACAAAACGCTGCTTGTTTGAAATGCTTTTGTATTTAGTGCTGCTTACCATTCTGTTTCTGTACGCAACTTCTTCCTAATTTGCTTTTGATTGCTTTTTTAGACTCAATCCAAAAGATCATGCGCCGCTCAAATCCAGCTTATTATGAAACAAAAGTACTGTTGCACACTGGTGTTTTTATAGCGTTTGCAACAATGCTATTCAAGAAAAACCTCAAATGTGTGTAATCATTCGTGTCCTTGTATGCATTCAGAACCTGAGATGAACTTTTACTACTAGAGTTTCCAACTCGAGGGCAGCTGTATTAAATAATTTATTTTAAAGGGCACCTATGATGAAAGTCAACTTTTGCAAGCTGTTTAGACAAAACTGTGTGTAGGTATAGTGTGTCCACTGTCAAATTGGAGTGATATAAACCCAACAAGTCTCTTTTTAAAAAATTTCCTGACGTTAAAATAGGATCCAAATCCCAGTGATTTTGAGGCCCGCAGGATTTTGTAACGTGAGAGTGCAGTTTTTCTCTGCCCACCGAATTGATTGACAGGTGCCATGTCTCCATAATAACATGAATACACATGTCCACAGAACATTTTTTGCAAAGAACCTGGGATTAAAACATATGTTAACACTCTGTAATCAGCAGTTTTATAAGTTTTAAATGTTTTTAAAACATTGCATGTTTAAAATAAACCTGAGGAAAAGTTAATACGCAACTACATTCAAGAATGAATAAACGTTTGAAAGGGGGGAAAATAAAATTTCAGTTTAGCATTTTCTTATTTCTCCAACATTCGTGTAATTTATTTAATTATTTACCTGCCCGCACTTTTAATTATTGATATATTTATATACATTTATTTATTTATTTGCATATTTATTTATTTATTACTATATTTATGCAAGAATGTATGCATTTATTTTTCTCATATATTTATATATTTTGGGGTATTTATTTATTTTATTTTTTGTTTTGTTTTTGCATGTTTTATCCTCCATATTTTTGACAATTGATGAGCATGCATTTTTTGTTTTTTTTTTGTTTTGCTAAGATAAAAAATAAATAAAAAGTGGGTAGAAATTGGGGTGATTATTAAAACAAAAAATTTAAAGAGTCTAAAAAAATATTTTATTCATTCATTCATTAATTTTCTTTTCGGCTTAGTCCCTTTATTAATCCGGGATAACCACAGCGGAATGAACCGCCAACTTATCCAGCATATGTTTCACGCAGCGGATGCTCTTCCAGCCGCAACCCATCTCTGGAAAACATCCACACACACTCATTCACACTCATACACTACAGACAATTTAGCCTACCCAATTCACCTGTACCGCATGTCTTTGGACTGTAGAGGAAACCCACACGAATGCAGGGAGAACATGCAAACTCCACACAGAAACGCCAACTGACCCAGCCCAGGCTCGAACCAGTGACCTTCTTGCTGTGAGGTGACAGCACTACCTCATGCGCCACTGCGTCGCCAAAAATATTTTATACATTTTAAATTTATAAATACATTTTTAGAACCGAAAATTATGTAGTACAACAAAATCTATATTAAGTCTGTGTATTTAATATTTAATAAAGTTTTGTAATGACTTATCTTTATTTCAAGATATAATATAATTGATTAGAAATGATAATTTAAATATTTATTAATTAACAATGTTATTAAAGACCTACACTGTAAACCCAAAAATTTAAGGTAACTCAAACTATTTGAGGAACCCTTTTGGAACAAACCATTTAAGTTCTAATCCAAATGAGTACTGGGAACTTAATCCTTTTGAGTAAATGAAGCAATTTAAAACCCAATAAATGAAGAGAACTCAAACCAATTGAGTACTGTAAAAGCCAATAAGTTCAGGCAACTCAAACCCTTGGAGGAAACCGATTGCAACAAACCATTTACTAATCTATATTAGTACAGTGAACTTACTCCATTTAAGTTGAAGTAATGAGGTATTTACTTAACTCATTACCTTCAACACTGAGTTCAAAACACTTTTCAAATGAGTAGAATTAACTTTCAGTTAATTTTGAGTTAACTATACTCATTTGATTTGATAAAGTTTGATAACTTTTTTATTCAAATACCTTTTTATGTTGAGGATGTAAAACTTTTTTACTTTGAGGAAATTGTGAGTGAGTTTTGAACTTTTGTAAAGTGTAAAATCAAGTGAATCTTGATGAAGTTTAATGCTAATGAGAAATGTGGCCTTCGAATACTGTGGTGGTCCAAATTTTCACTCGCTGTTGTCTAGAATAGTACTTCACATTTTATGAGATGAGATTTTGGACAAATATATTGAAGGTAATTATTTCAAGTGCCCACATGTCAGCAATAAACCTTATTACCAGAAAGCTGTTGAAAATGCAGTGCACTTACATCCTTACATGTTCCCATTCTAATTTTTGTTCTTGCAGATGTCTTATTAAACGTACATTAATTATCTACTTCTGTTCAAAAACAACTTTTACTCCATTTTATATACACTTCCATGAATATTAACATTTTTGAGGTTTTATTTATTTTAGTCGGTCTCATTCAGTTTGTTATTCAACTTTTTAGTTGTTTCCACCTCTTTGTAAACTTGTGCTTATGTCGTGGGCTGAGGAAAGGTTTTAGAGCGTGTAATTTTGGCCCAAGATGCTGGGTCACTGTGTGTGTGTGATGAATGGAGGCATGGAGAAGAGAAAACAGCCTCCCAGAATAACACCCGTCACTGGGAGCAGTTCAGCCCTCCAGAGGCCAACTGCACACACACACACACACACACACACACACACACACACACACACACACACACACACACACACTTTACTGTTACTGGAGAGATGGGAAGATGGGCTTATTATTGTTTAACCAAAATTTACATTTGAATTTTTTTTTTCTCCTACAGTTTTTAGTTTTTACTCCTATAACAATGTTAAAGCCACATTTACTTTAAGATTTCAATGTTCAAATACAAAAGTATCTAAGATGTTTGAGATGTTTTTAGAATTCTCTTTTGCATTTATTGAAAATGACATATTGTAATTTAAATTTTGAAGTCAGAATTATTAGCCCCCTGAATTATTAGCCCTGTTTATTTGTTTTCCCCAATTTCTGTTTAATGGAGAGATTTTTTTCAACACATTTGTAAACATAATAGTTTTAATAACTCATTTCTAATAACTGATTTATTTTATCGTTGCTATGATGACAGTAAATAATATTTTATTAGATATTTTTCAAGACACTTCTATACACTTTAAAGTGACATTTAAAGGCTTAACTTGGTTAATTAGGTTAACTAGGCAGGTAAGGGTAATTAGGCAGGTTATTGTATAATGACAGTTTGTTCTGTAGACTATCAGAAAAAAATATAGCTTAAAGGGGCTAATAATTTTGTCCTTAAATTGTGTTTAAAAAATTAAAAACTGCTTTTATTCTAGTCGAAATAAAACAAATAAAACTTTCTCCTGAAGAAAAAAATATTATCAGACATACTGTGAACATTTCCTTGCTCTGTTAAACATCATTTGGAAAAATAAAAAAAAAGAAACAAAAATTCAAAGAGGGGCTAATAATTCTGACTTCAACTGTATGTGTGTGTATATATATATATATATATCGCCGGTAATCTATTCTCAAAGTTGGGTGAGAGCTGGGTCTTTTCTACGCAAGCTATGATGACTTTCACCTTGATAGTTTAGCGCGGATGTATACCTGACCGGTGAGCTGTCTGAGAAAGAAGTGCCCTTCTGAATCAAATCAGCAGGATGCCTGACTCTAACTGCAGTTGAGCAGTTTCACTTTAACTCACGAACATTTAATTCATGCCTTTGTGACAAACTGGGGTATTAGACGCAAATAAATGAGTAAGGACAGGTGAGAGTGTTATGGAATTTAATAACGAACGCCAAATGAGAAGAAAAAAAACTTCCGCATTTCGCGATGTGTGTGTGTGTTTGTGTGTCTGTGTGTCTGTGCGGTCCTTTACTGACAGCCGCCTGTGTGAATCTTGTCGGAAAATATGGCGAAAAGTCCTACATGATGGGAATAGTTTGTCAGTATTGCCACTAATATCTGCACACTCCACGTCTCAATTCCATTTCTGTTTAGTTCAGTTATGACTTTAGTCGCATTAAGTAATCAAAAATCACTTTACATGATAGACTCTTAATCAGAGTATTGTTTTAATCATATTAAAATCATATTAAAGTATTGTTGCCCATGTAAACATACTCAATGTTTGACACCGTCAGGGCTCTGTGAACTTGCCTTTGCGAAGCCGCATTTTCTGTATGTAGATACATCAAAAGCAAGCATGAAATCACTGTTTGGAGCTTATGTAGGCCTACAGTTCAACATTCATGTTTACCTGAATAAACAGTTAGTAAACACAAGCTCATCTTATTGAACATCATTTATTTTCATCACCAATTATCATAGTAGAACAGTTTCTCAAGCAGTTTGTGATGCATTTTGGGAACAGGAGATGAGCCCCTGATCTAATGCGTCACCTGGCTTGAGAAACCATTCTCAAAGTCTGAATGCCTTCGGCAGAACTCAAATGAGCCATTTTAATCTAGATTAATCTAGATTAATTTTGAAATTAATCTAGATTAATCTAGATTAAAAAAAATTATCTATGCCCACCTATTATATATATATATATATATATATATATATATATATATATATATATATATATATATATATATATATATATATATATATAGAGAGAGAGAGAGAGAGAGAGAGAGAGAGAGAGAGAGAGAGAGAGAGAGAGAGAGGAGAGAGAGAGAGAGAGAGAGAGAGAGAGAGAGAGAGGAGAGAGAGAGAGAGAGGAGAGAGAGAGAGGATAGATAGATAGATAGATAGATAGATAGATAGATAGATAGATCTATAATAATAGAAACAGCCGAGTTTTTTTGTTTTCTAAGGAGTCAAACTGTATTCAGGTAATTGAACAATCTAATGTAAAATAATACTGTATAGTCTTCATTTCATAAACAATTCAATCAAATTAATCATTATTCATCTTCAAAGTTACAATTTCTTATGTCTTTTAAAAATTTAAAAAATTCTGAATGCTTTCATACAGTCACAGGCCTCAAAAAACACTTGCAAAATGAATTTACAATCCAGACTCAACATTGTGTATACTCTCGATGTGACTATTGCGAATGATCACAATGCAATAACGATGCTGAAATTGTATATTGCACAGCCCTGATGGATGGATGGATGTGTATATTAATGTAATTTATGATGACTCCACAATTTGGACTGTAGATGAGCTTTTCCTTTAATGTACTTTGAGTATTTAAATAAGTGAAATAAAGTAGCTATTCATATATTGATTCCTCTGAAACATATATAATATTTATTTATTTTGAGCAAATCAACTAGTAAAGCAAATTTAATGTATAGTTAATATGAGTGAAGTGAAAATTAAAAAAAACACAGCAACTAAAAGCACAAACATATACCGGTAATGTTCCCTCCAACCTATGCTGACTACTAAATAATGGCATATATAGACCATTTCAATGTGGTGATGTGGCCAATGAACATTTCCTGCTTATTGTCAAACTGTTTCAAATTTGTGACAAGAGGCGATTCAATCATAACTTGATGGTATAACAGCAATCATAACATTGTTTATCAGTATGTGGTATTTATTGGACCCTCAGAAGCTATGGAAATTTAAAATGTATAACAGGAAATGCATCAGGACCATTGTTATTGTTTACATCCCTCAAAATGGTCTTTAATAAAGAAGTTAGATATTTCTTATAAGGCTCTCCTTTGAATTTAGCTGTGATTCTGAACGTCCATTGACTTGAGTGACCACAACTGTTGTTAACATTCACGTCTAGAAACTCAACCAAAAAATAGTTCACTGGTAAATGAAAAATTGCTGTTACTCACCCTCAGGCTGCCTTTTTATCTGTAGTAGAGTGAATCTTAATCTCAGCCCTCACGCCCCAGCGCTCTGCATATTTTTCAAGTCTCCGTTAACACACCTGACTCTGATAACCAGCTCTTCAGAAGAGAAGCTCCATGCATGAACTGTGTTCAGATTGACAGGGTCCCTACACAGTGTGCATTGCTTCATTGCTCCCTACCTGAGCATGGAATTTTTTTTTTTTTTACTTCAGAATGTTCATTCACAGATTTGCGTAACGCCACTGCCTGCGGAGCCTTCACACACACTTCACACTCTTCTAGCAAGTGTTGTCCGTGTGACAGTATGCCTCTGTAAATAAATGCAATTTAAATTCACATGTCGCACACTAAAATGCCAATTGAACAAAACGCATATGCTCTCTCCGAGCTGGAATCGTGATGGAATATCCATTTTGCTGGGCACAAGCTGTGAAGTTATAACAAACGTCTGAAGTGATGAGACACAGAAGACCGGCATTAAGAAATGCTGCTTTCAGAAGCAAATTAACAAAAATTATTTGATAAAAATTGTGGTGCTGTGTGATTCATAAAGTTCAATTATACCATGTGCTGCCAGTAATTTGACAGTTAAAAAAAACACACAATACCCCATAATGACAATGTGAAAAAAGAGTTTTTGAAATTGTTGAAAATTTATTACAAATAAAAAACCTGCAAAATCACATGTACATAAGTATTCACAGCTTTTGCTCAATACTTTGTTCATGCACGTGTGGCAGCAATTACAGCCTCAAGTCTTTTTGAATATGATGCCACAAGCTGGGCAACCCAGTGGCGCAGTAGGTAGTGCTGTTGCCTCACAGCAAGAACGTCGCTGGGTCGCAGGTTCGAACCTCGGCTGGGCTGGGTCAGTTGGCGTTTCTGTGTGGAGTTTGCATGTTCTCCCTGGGTTTGCGTGGGTTTCCTCCGGGTGCTCCGGTTTCCCCCACAGTCCAAAGACATGCAGTACAGGTGAATTGGGTAAGCTAAATTGTCCATAGTGTATGAGTGTGAATGTGTGTGTGGAAGTTCCCAGAGATGGGTTGCGGCTGGAAGGGCATCCGCTGCGTAAAATCGTGCTGGATAAGTTGGCGGTTCATTCCGCTGTGGCGACCCCGCAAGGGACAAAGCCGACAAGAAAATGAATGAATGAATGCCACAAGCTTGGCACACCTGTCTTTGGGAATTTTTGTCCATTGCAAATTGCGGTACCTCTCAAGCTCTATCAGGTTGGATGGGAAACGACGGTGTACAGCTATTTTCAGATCTCTCCAGAGATGTTCAATAGGATTTAGGTCTGGGCTCTGGCTGGGCCACTCAAGGACATTCACTGAGTTGTTGTGAAGCCACTCCATTGATATTTTGGTGGTGTGCTTTGGATCATTGTCCTGCTGGAAAATGAACCGTCGCCCCAGTCTGAGGTCAAGAGCACTCTGAAGCAGGTTTTTATTCAGGATGTCTCTGTACATTGCTGCATTCATCTTTCCCTCTATCCTGACTAGTCTTCCAGTACCTGCTGCTGAAAAACATCCCCACAGCATGATGCTGCCACCACCATGCTTCACTGTAGGGATGGTATTAGCCTGGTGATGAGCGGTGCCTGATTTTCTCCAAACGTAACGCCTGGGATTCACTCCAAAGAGTTCAATTTTAATCTCATCAGACCAGAGAATTTAGTTTCTTATGGTTTGAGAGTCCTTCAGATGCCTTTTGGGAAATTCCAGGCGTGGAGTGGCTTCCGTCTGGCCACTCTACCATACAGGCCTGATTGGTGGATTGCTGCACAGATGGTTGTCCTTCTGTAAGGTTCTCCTCTCTCCACAGTAGAACGCTGCAGCTCAGACAGAGTGACCATCGGATTATTGATCACCTCCTTGACTAAGGCCATCACTCAGCTTAGATGGCCGGCCAGCTCTAGGAAGAGTCCTGGTGGTTCCAAACATCTTCCACTTACAGATGAGGGAGGCCACTGTGCTCATTGGAACTTTCAGAGCAGCAGAAATTTTTCTGTAACCATCCCCAGCCTTGTGCCTCAAGACAATTCTATCTCGGAAGTCTACAGCCAATTCCTTTGTCTTCATGCTTGGTTTGTGCTTTGACATGCACTGTCAACCCTGGGACCTTATATAGACAGGTGTATGCCTTTTCAAATCATGTCCAATCAACTGAATTTACCACAGGTGAACTCCAGTTAAGCTGCTGAAACATCTCAAGAATGATCAGTGGAAATAGAATGTACCTTAGCCCAATTTAGAGCTTCACGGCAAAGGCTGTGAATACTGATATACATGTGATTTTTCACCTTTTTTATTTTTAATAAATTTGCAACAATTTAAAAAAAACTCTTTTTTCACATTGTCATTATGGGGTATTGTGTGTAGAACTTGAGGAAATAAATGAATTTAACCCATTTTGGAATAAGGCTGTAACAAAAAAAAAATGTAAAAGCGATATGAATACTTTCCAGATGCACTGTATATCTTTGGCAATCCAAGATAGATTACATTTGGATTATAATTTTTCAGTTTTGTTCTTCATCCATGTAAAATGTTACTGTGAGTGAACACGTTCTCACTTCTAACATGTCGCATTTCGATATTTGCGAGGCACTACTTCTCGTCACTTTTGAATGTGTTGGTGACCTGTTTGCTGACTGTGGCTTTCATTGAGAAACCTTTGGCTTCATGGCATTCAGACGTGAAGGCCACTGGAAATTATTAGCCCCTTTCACACAGTATTACTAGTAAACAGTTGTGAAATTACCACTTTAAATTTAAAAAATGCGCTTTTCACTCAGGGAACCATGTTCCGTCATTTTTTTGCAAAAGCACCATTCACACATTCCAAAATACAAGTAAATTCTGACATCATTAACCAGAAATCACCTCTAAACAGCTCTGCTTGTATTTGTGAACAGTTTTTTTGTTGTTGTTGTTGTTGTTGATGGTTTAGTTTTTGTTTCAAATTATCCTTAATTTTTTTTTTTTGTCAGAGACAAAAGTACTGAACTGTAGAGAAAAAATGTTTTCACTAGCATCTGAAGGCAGAGGTGCCACCTGCAGCTTAAAAACAATTATGTTTACACATATAGCTACTAGGGTTGTCGCAATACCATTAATTAATCTTACGATACTATACCAGCTAAAGTATTACGATACCAAGTAGTATTGCCATACTGTAATTTAGAACTCAAATTATAAAGAAAATGGTCAGAAATACTATATTTTGTTATAATAGGCGTACTTTAATGTAATTCATAATTCCCTTAGGGCCAAAAAGTATTATTTGCACCCCAATTCACCTAAAATTTATTCGTCCTTTTTGTTTATTTTGTAGATAATTGACCAACAAAAATACATTAAAATAAACATACAAATTATACCAAATAAAATTTGTAAATTTAGCATTTTTCCAACAAAATTAGGCTATATGAAGTGGTCAAAAAAATTTCAATGTTTCCTGTTGCTATTTTGGCTTTGTCATCTATTTATTTATCAGGTAATCTAAAGTAATTAAAAATTTCACTTTGTGAGTCATTCTTTTAAAGAGATTGTCGCGGTCGCTAATAAATCATATTTACAGGAACAGAAATTAACCAATTCAGATGTGCGTTCGAACTGAAGCGTGAGAAAACGTGCAATAGGCTACCATAAAAGGCATGAATTCTACACAGTTTTGCAACCTTAAAGGGCTCTGCAGATTATTCAAATAAAATGGTCTATTGTTGCAGAAATGTGTGAGCATTTTAGTCTCTTTTTTACCTGCAACATTATCTATTGTAGATAAACCGTTAATGACTATACTACCGTTTACAAACTACAGTGGCACCGCCAGTATTTTGGAGCCATAGTATCGCAATACTATCATAGTACCGGTAAACCGTGCAACCCTAATAGCTACACAGAGATCTGATAAAGAAATGTGGACTTTTGCATGTTGAGAGGTAGGCTGGTGAGATCCTCTTTGAATAGAAAACTACTGGTGTTGTACCAAAATAAGTCTTTTATCAATCACTGTTGACACTAAGAAAGATCATAGGAGTGTTGTCTGATTAACAAGCAGCAACTAAATGTGTCTGGACAAGAGATTCAAAGGATTTTATTTCCATTAGCAGTGGTGAGGGAAGCATCATTGGTATCTAAATGTTCCGATTGGCCAGCTTTAGACCGCTAACATCTGCAGAAACCCTGGTTATATATACAGCTGACTGAATGTGCTGAGTTAATCAAGTAAAATTGAAGACTTTTTAAGACCCTTTAAGACCGTTATGCATTACATTTTAGACTTATACAAGGCTAAACATTAATGATTTTTTTCTGATGGCCTGGTTGGTTGCCACTAAAAAAAATAATATACAGTCGAAGTAAGAATTATTGGCCCCCCCTTTAAATTTTTTTTATCTTCTTTTAAGCATTTCCCAAATTATGCTTAACAGAGGAAGGAAATGTTCACAGTATGTCTGATAATATTTTTTCTTCCGGAGAAAGTCTTATTTGTTTTATTTCAGCAAGAATGAAAGCAGTTTTAAATTTTTTATGAACCATTTTAAGGTCAAAATTATTATCCCCTTTAAGCAAATTTTAGCCCTTTAAGCAAATATTAGCCCTTTTAAGCAAACCATCGTTATACAATATCTTGCCTAATTCTCCTAACCTGCCTAGTTAACCTAATTAACCTAGTTACAACCAATTAACCTAGTTTAACATTAAGTTTATTTATTATTTAGACAATGACATAAATAATCAAAAATATACATTTGTTGACTTTTGCTCCAAATTGATTGAGTATAATGTATCATGTAAAGTAACATGTTGTCCTGTTATTATCATGAAGAATTGTGTAATTATTTTTAGTTTTCTTTCCTTGATTAGGGAATTTAATTAAGAGAAATTGCTGTAAAAAAAAACAGCTATTGTAAATTGGATCTCTTTGCATTAAACAAAAATTTATTGAGATGGATTGTTGATGGATGTCGACCCAATTGGATAGCTTTACTTGGACAGAGGCAAATTAAGACCTGTTTAAAATGATTTAAGACCTACAACACAAGATAATATACCAGCAAATGTATTTATACATTCACACACACAGTAGAATTCCCTCAATTTAACGGTAATGTTACAACTTCTCATTCCGGAAAAATAAAGCAAACAATTTTTCTGATATTTTTAAACCATTTTCACGCATAATCTCTTAACTACAGTTTTACCAGTAATTTTCCAGAAAAATCTGTATGTATGAAAGGGGCAAAGTTGGGTGTAACACGTTCCACATATAAAATATGTTTTTTCTCAGCAAAATATGTTTGTTCTTACTCAGCTCCAGCAGTCACCCCAGAAAGCAGTGCACGTCGGACAGTTTATCAAGGATGTACCGCTGGATCACGTCTCACTATAGTTGTTAAACATGATATTTAATTAATCATGTCTCTATCTAACGACTCTTCTGTCTTTTGAATCTATCAGGTAACGTGTCATAGCGTCAGTATACTGCGTCAAACTTTTGCTTTCACGCTTGTACTTAGTTATTTTAGCGAAAACCTCATATACTGTTGGTTGGTTAATGTTGGTTGTGTACCTTTTTTACCAACCAAGTTTGTCGACGCCATTATAACGACATCGATCACTCTGCCTATTCATGCCAGAGTCCTGCAGAAAAAGTGATGGACAGGTGGTAATTCAATTCAATTCATCTTTATTTCTATAGCGCTTTTACAATGTAAATTGTGTCAAAGCAGCTTCACATAGAAGATTATAGTGAATTGAAACGGTGTCAGTTCAGTTTTCAGAGTTTAAGTTCAGTTCAGTCTGGTTTATTATTCACTGCTGAGAGTCCAAACACTGAAGAGCAGATCCATCGGTGCACAGCTCTACAAGTCCCGAACTATGCAAGCCAGTGGCGACAGCAGCAAGGAAAAACTTCACCAATTGGCGAAAGTCAAGGATAAAAAGCCTCAAGAGAAACCAGGCTCAGTTGGGCATGACCATTTCTCCTACGGCCAAACGTCTTGTGCAGAGCTGCAGTCTAGGCGCCGGAGACTGGAGAACACTGGACGTCAGCAAAGACCTGTCTGTCCCTGGAGTCTCACAGGAAACAGACTCTACTCCTCCATGGCCACCACAGCAGCTGCTCAGGATAGGGCCTGGTCCAGGATTGTGGAAACCTTGGGATCATCTCTTCACAGGTCTTGGATCCCATTAGTGGCACTGCATAATCTCTGCTGGCCTCGGGATAAGTATCCCCAGGTGGAAATAGAGAATAAATAGAATAATTAGCGTAGCTGCTGTTTATAGTGTATATAAACGAGATGCGTGGAGCACATTTATGCATCATACCGTTATGTGATGCATTGAGTGTATGCTTTACTAAAAAGATAGATCTTGAATCTAGTTTTGAACTGCGCGAGTGTGTCTGAGCCTCGGACATTATCAGGAAGACTATTCCAGAGTTTAGCCATAAATGAGAAGGTTCGACCTCCTTTACTCGACCTTGCTATTCTAGGTACTACCAGAAGCCCTTGAGATCTTAAAGAGCGGGTTGGATTGTAGCGAGACAGGAGGTAATTTGTGTGTAACTTATCTTTATTTATTTATGATCTGATTATGGGTAAAACAAAGACAATGCGGGTCAGGTAGTTGAAACGGTAGGCTACATATAATTAATTTGTTATGAATTAATTAATTATTCATATATATTAATTTACCGATGCCATCGTCCATTGCGATGTTTCACATTAGACATCGTACGATGCCAAATTGGTCGACATCGCCTAACCCTAGTTCATGAAATGATGCATTTTGCACTGTTGCATTTTAGAAACAAACACTTTTCCTCTACATATTGCTATTCTTTTGCCCTTCTGCAAAACAGACATCTTGCTAAAGTTGTTCTTCCTGCTGGCAGACATCTCATTTCAGATGTTTAGATGTTAGGACATCCAACATCAGGAATGTCGGTTATTGACCTGGAAACCTCCGGTGATAAATTTGCTGTCAGTATGAATTGGGCACTAAAGCATGCTGTCAGCACCTGAAACCACATGCGGTGATGGACCTTGTTTGTAAAATTTCACTTCTGGTTTCGGTAGGCACTTGTTTCACAGGCCTGAGTTAACGTCAGTGCCAGGCTCATAATGGAGAATAAATGATTTTCCATTATCTCTGAATAACTCCCATAGAGTGCCTGAGAGATGAGCTGTTGGCTTCCACAAACAAGCTTTTTTTTTTTTTTTACTGACAGCTAGATTGAATTTACACATTGAAATGTGTAAGAGGCAAATTCCATAACCGCAGGACTGTTTTCACATTACTTGCATTTTTGCTCATGTCGACACGCGTTAGACTCTGTGCCTCATGCCTGTCCAATTTTCAAGCAGTCGGTAGGATTTGTGTTGTTTTTGTTGACTCGCACATGACTGTGTGTGTGTATATATCACATCCCAGGGGGGAGGGTTTAAAAATGCATTCTCTTGTCAGGCTTGAAAATACACCTTCTCTTGCTGACTGGGGCTGTAAGGAGCCAGAGTGACTCACAGTTAATCACGTTTACACTGTCGTCACAAATCCACAGCGCTACACAGACACATTTGCCACTTTTCCAGTCTTAAAGGGATAGTTCCCCTAAAACTGCAAATTCTGTCATCGATTACTTGTTCCAAACCTGTTTGACTTTCTTCTGTTGATGAAAAAGATATTTTGAAGAAAGCTGGAAACTTTATTTGTTTTTTTTTTCTTATGGAAGTTAATGATTACAGGTTTTCTTTAAAATATCTTATTTTGTGTTTGACAGAAATAAGAAATCTTTGGAATCGCTTGAGGGAGAGTAAATAATAATAAGTAAACTTTCAGTTTTGGGTGAAGTATCCCAGCAAGCATTTTTTTTGTTTTTAAAAGATGTCTAATGGATGTCTAAACATAGTGGTCTAGGCTAAAACAAGGCAAAATTTGGACTGTCAGTGAAAATCTAATAGACGTCTAAGAATAGGCCAAAACTAGACTAGTCATCAATAAACAGAAATAAATGACTACACGTATAAAATCTGTCTAGTTGATGACTAGTCTAGTTTGGGGCTGTTCTTACAGTAGATGTCTATTAGATTTTCACTGAGAGCCCAAGTTTAGCCTTGTTTTAGCCAAGCTGTCTACGTTTAGATGTCTATTAGACGTCTAATAAACACAGAATTGTTTGCTGGGATCCCTTAAATTCAGTTCAATTCAAGTGTATTTGTAGCGCTTTTCACAATAAGCTTTACAAAAGGTGCATGTTATTGCATTACAATCAAGTTAAGGTTATTAGTTACCATAACTTTATTAGTTACTAATAACATTAACTAGTAGCTAATTGCTTTTAACAGTTAAAGTTATTATATAGAAACATAGTTAACCTGCAGTTATATACAGTAGTATATAGATGATGTCTATGTGTACATGTTCAGTGAGGTGTATTTGTGAAATTTACTCAGCTCATTCAAGATTTTTGAGTAGAATATTTGAAGACGATCTGTAGTCTTTGGTCATTCATACAATTTTTTACAAAAGCCCAAGTTTGCACTTCATTTGTGGAAAGCACCCTTAACTTAAAAGTCCTCAACCTATTTGACTTTCCTCTGTTGAACACAAAAGATATTTTGAAGAAAGCTGGAAACCTTATTTGTTTTTATTCTTATGGAAGTTAATGGTTACAGGTTTTCAGCTTTCTTCAAAATATCTTCTTTTGTGTTTAACAGAAGAAAGAAACTCGTAAAGCTTTGGAATCGCTTGAGGGAGAGTAAATAGTGAGTAAACTTTCATTTTTGGGTGCAGTATCCCAGCAAGCATGTCTAATAGATGTCTAATAGATGCCTAAACATAGTCGTCTTTGCTAAAACAAAGCTAAATTTGGGCTGTCAGTGAAAATCTAATAGACGTCTAAGAATAGGCCAAAACTAGACTAGTCATCAATAAACAGAAATGATTGACTACACATAAAATCTGTCTAATCTGTCTAGTTGACGACTAGTCTAGTTTGGGGCTATTCTTACAGTAGATGTCTATTAGATTTTCACTGACAGCCCAAGTTTAGCCTTGTTTTAGCCAAGCTGTGTACATTTAGATATCTATTAGATGTCTATTAAACACAGAATTGTTTGCTGGGATCCCTTTAATTAAATTCGATTCAATTCAAGTTTATTTGTATAGAGTTTTTCACAATAAGCTTTACAAAAGGTGCACATTATTGCATTACAGTCAAGTTAAGGTTATTAGTTACCATAACTTTATTAGTTTCAAATAACTTTAACTAGTAACTAATAGCTTTTAACAGTTTAAGTTATTCTACAGTACATAAACCTAGTTAACCTGCAGTTATATAGTAGCTGATTTCTGTGTTCATGTTCAGTGAGGTGTATTTGTGAAATTTACTCAGCTCATTCAAGATTTTTGAGTAGAATATTTAAAGACGATCTGTAGTCTTTGGTCATTCATACAATTTTTTACAAAAGCCCAAGTTTGCACTTCATTTGTGGAAAGCACCCTTAACTTAAAAGTCCTCAACCTGTTTGACTTTCCTCTGTTAAACACAAAAGATATTTTGAAGAAAGCTGGAAACATTATTTGTTTTTATTCTTATGGAAGTTAATGGTTACAGGTTTTCAGCTTTCTTCAAAATATCTTCTTTTGTGTTTAACAGAAGAAAGAAACTTGTAAAGCTTTGGAATCGCTTGAGGGAGAGTAAATAGTGAGTAAACTTTCATTTTTGGGTGCAGTATTCCAGCAAGCATGTCTACTAGTCATCAATAAACAGAAATGATTGACTACACATAAAATCTGTCTAATCTGTCTAGTTGACGACTAGTCTAGTTTGGGGCTGTTCTTACAGTAGATGTCTATTAGATTTTCACTGACAGCCCAAGTTTAGCCTTGTTTTAGCCAAGCTGTGTACATTTAGATGTCTATTAGACGTCTATTAAACACAGAATTGTTTGCTGGGATCCCTTTAATTTGATTCAGTTCAAGTTTATTTGTATAGAGTTTTTCACAATAAGCTTTACAAAAAATACACTGCATTACAGTCAAGACATAGTCGTCTTGGCTAAAACAAGGCAAAACTTTCATTTTAGGGTGAAGTATTCCTTCAATTCAATTAAATTCAAGTTTATTTGTATAGCACTTTTTACAATAAGCTTTGAAAAAGGTGTACATTCTTGCATTACAATCAGGTTAAGGTTATTAGTTACCATAACTTTAAGAGTTCCAAATAATTTTAACTAGTAACTAATAACGTTTACAGTTAAAGTTATTTTATATAAACATAGTTAACCTGCAGTTATATAGTAGGTGATGTCTGTGTACATGTTCAGTGAGGTGTATTTGTGTAATTTACTCAGCTCATTCAAGAATTTCGAATAGAATATTTAAGGATCTGTAGTCTTTGGTCATTCATACAATTTTTACAAAGGCCCAAGTTTGCACTTGATTTGTGGAAAGCACCCTTAACTTAAAAGTCAACCTGTTTGACTTTCTTCTGTTGAACACAATAAATATATATATATATATATATATATATATATATATATATATATATATATATATATATATATATATATATATATATATATATATATATATATATATATATACACATATACATATATATAACATTTTTTTTTTTTTTTTTTTTTTTTTATAGAAAGCTGGCAACATTATTTGATTTTATTCTTATTGAAGTTAATGGTTACAGGTTTTCAGCTTTCTTCAAAGTATCTTCTTTTGTGATCGATAGAAGTAAGAAACTGGTAAAGGTTTGGAATCGCTTGAGCGATTCACCTCAGTAGCTTTGAGCTTATTCACAATAAGCTTTACAAAAGGTGCACATTATTGCATTACAGTCATGTTAAGGTTATTAGTTACTATAACTTTATGTTCCAAATAATTTTAACTAGTAACTAATAGCTTTTAACAGTTTAAGTTATTCTACAGTACATAAACACAGTTAACCTGCAGTTATATAGTAGCTGATGTCTATGTACATGTTCAGTGAGGTGTAATTTACTCTGCTCATTCATGATTATTGAACAGAATATTTAAAGAAGATCTAGTCTTTGGTCATTCATAGAATTATAAAAAGGCCCAAGTTTGCACTTGATTTGTGGAAAGCACCCTTAAATGTTTAAAAATGTTCACTTATTCAGTTCCCAAGTAACTGAAAGTGTGAATCATAAAGTCACATATGAAGTGTTAATGTAATGCTTTCGCTCAGGCATGCTTCCACATTTCTTGTGCCTGAAAACACACCATCATTTCCTAATAGTTTCTTGAAACATTATTTATGAAAGATGTGAGTTTGTGTGAGACTGCGTGTCAGCTTGTGTGTTTTTGTAGAGGGCAGTTCCGGACACTCTATCCTGTATTGATCCCTGTCTAGCTTTGGGCTATAAATTCTCTGTTCGTTACAGATCGAATCGATAGGTAATTAGTCTGGGACATAAATGATGGAATCAAACATTGTGCATGGGATCCATGCTGCTTTTGATTTAAATGCCCAGGTAATATTAGTTTGTGTGTGTGTGAAATAGGAAAGGGCTATTCCTTCGCTGAAAATGGTCTCTTTATCTCTTTCAAACATTTTCTTTTTAACAAATTTAAAATTACAAATCTTTCATTTATTTCAACTGATAATGTTCAACATACACCAGTGATTTTTCTGCAAATTTGCATGAAATGTGGACAAAACCAGTAGGGCTGTCACTGGTCTCATGGTTTGGTTCGGTTACGATTGTCATGCCATTGATTCGGTTTAATTCGATATCGTGGTGCATTGACGATGCTTTCCATAAACAATTAGATATTTTACTTAGCAACACAATAATTCTTCTAATAATTTGTAATTTATAAATATATTTATAAATTATTTGTAATACAACTTTGTCCTTTAATACAAGCAGTCAGATATATGAACTATACCTTTAATTTTACCTGCTCACAGAAAACTCTTTTTGAATGTATCAAACAAAACTCAAGTACATGCACAGAACAACATGAGCATTTATAGCAAATAAACTAACGTAAACATTATCTTGTTTGCTTTTTGAACGTTGTTGAGCGAGTTCTTAAATACTTGGTCACACGCTCAACAGAAAAGGCTGCGATTGACTCTAATGGTCATGGACACTGAGATTATACGGCCGCTGCAATCACAGCTGATCCATAGACGGCGATGCGTTGGAGAAAACTCACTTCGCAGACATGCTCGTGGATCCACAAGTAACGTTATTGTTGTAACATTCGAGAAAGGAGATAAAACGTTACCTCACGAACATGCCAGCAGGTCAAAGGGGCCACAGAGCGAGAGAGAGATTACAGCTTTTATTTTTTCCTAGCTGGAATTGTGCACAGTTATCTGCTTTTTAAGTAGTTGGAGCGTTTAAATTACTCACGGTCGCCTCCCTCGCCACACATAACAACCGGTTATGATTATTACTGAACCAATACCGAATTGTTCGCGTGCATCGAAGAAACAATTAATTTTGACACCCCACACTGCAAAAAATGCTTTTCTTACTTAGATTTTTTTATTTTGTTTTTAGTCAAAATATCTAAAAACTCTTAAATCAAGAAGCATTTTCTAGACAAGCACAACATAGTCTTGTTTTAAGAAAAAATATGTCAAAATTAAGTCAGTTTTTTCTTAAATCGAGCAAAATAATCTGCCAATGGGGTAAGCAAAACAATCTTATGTCAAAAGGAAGAACAAGATTTTTTTGCTTACCCCACTGGCAGATTATTTAGCTTGTTTTAAGGAAAAACTCACTTAATTTCGACATATTATTTTTTTAAACAAGACAATATCTTTTGCTTTTCTAGAAAATGCTTCTTGATTTAAGAGTTTTTAGATATTTGGACTAGAAATAAGACAAAAAAAAATAGTAAGAAAAGCATTTTTTGCAGTGTAAAAACAGCCATTGTGATTTCTTTTTTTTTTTTTTTTAACCCAGCAGTTGGTTTTGTCCATATTTGAACTAAATTTGGGCAGTTTTGTTGCTTTGCTATGACTTGGATTTCCACTATGAAATGCTAATTACTTTAATATTTCTAATTTGCTTTATTGTCTCTTTTTTTTATCCAGGCTGGAAGTCCAACCTCCGTGAACGCACCCTGCAGCTTCCCCAGGAGTTCAGTGACGCCTTCAAACCAAGATATATGCAGGTAGGTTTGCCCTCCTTTTGGCCTGAAGACTCTATGTACTCCTGCTGTATGATCAAGTCCTGAAACAGAAAAAAAGAGGACCCAAAGGGTCAAAACAAAAGTGGACCAACACAGCCATCCATCTTGATTCTGCCATTTTGTTTTCTAACCTTCCTCTCAGCTCCCCCCCACCTGTCTTTTTGTAATCTTTCTCCATGTGTTCTCTAATGCATGTCGCATGTCTCTTTACATCCGTTTTCTCTTTTCCCATCTCTGTTTCTGCACCTCTTTCTTTCTGTCCCATCCCTCTCCTTTCCTCTCGTATGCAGTTCTAATGACCTTGCTCAGGACGTGGGCTCACAGAGGCCCTTACAGGCCACCGTAGTGCTGTTGAACTCTAACGGTAAAAGCTCAGCATCTCAGGGTGTCACCATGACCACGCTCTGCCTGGACTCTCCCCCCAAGCCCAAAAATAGGACTTTATTTGGCACCGAATGGCTCTCCCTTCTCAAACCGTCAGTCAACCTTAAACCAGATGCAGGAAGTCTCAAGTTCTCAAAGTCTCTGAATGATGTGGGGCAAAAGATGGACACTCTATGCAGCGGCCTTCACTTTATAGACCGCACCTGTTCGGATGGGGAGCTGGAAACGGAAAAGGAACAACTCATGCAAGATGGCCACATCAAAGCCCTCAATGGTCACGGCCTCCCCCCTCCTCTGTTTGCTTCTCAACCTCCATCCTTCCTCAACAACTACAAATACATCTCCAACCCCGGGCCTGAGCAGTGTCTGGCTCCCTCTGCGCCTCCTCATTCAGACCGTCGAAGAAGCTCCAACTTCTTGCGCCTCATCTTCCCCTTCACCCGTTCTTCCACCGCAGGAAGTCTGCAGGCGTCTGAGATGGGGAGTTATGCTTCAAGGCTGCACATCGACAAGTCCTCCAGCGCCGTGCTAGACGTCAGCGAGTCCTGCTGTATGGAGGAGATAGGAGACGATGAGGTGTTTGAGGAGGACCCGTCCCGGTGGAAGATGAAGATGGAGGGGGTACGGGCTCCGCTATGTTCCCTCGAGGAAGACTGCGACTTGGATCCATGCACCTCTCCACTGTCGGAGAAGAACGAGCCACTGTCGCCTTACTCCCTATCCGGGGACTGCTGCAGGTTGGTGGGGCTTCCTCACTCCCGTCCGGCTCCTCTTACCCATGGGCTCTACCTTTAGAGTGATTCGTACCTCATAGTCCCGCAGCAGCCCTTTCCCCTGGATGCCGAGTTCCTACCAGTCCTAGTTTCTCCTTCCAGTTAGATCCTTTGTGCTGTGGTAGTTTTCACTCCCACTGCTGATCGATAGTCCTGTTCATCTAGGAGTGAGGTTTCGAGTGCTAAAGATTCACACTGTGAGAAAGTGTCCAGGCCGGTTGTGTGGGATAGTCCAAGCAGATTTCCTCAGAGAGATCCAGTCGATACTAAGGGTAGCTTGCGGAGTGCTGTAGTTTAGGTAGAGATTTAAGATCTGGGTTTGATTGTGGCTTCGGGATTAGAGATCTGGTAGCAATAATTGTATTGATGGTCCTCTACAGGTCCACAGGTTTGCCTCTGGAAACAATTAGAGTAACTTATGAGGTGTGTAATTGATTTTGCTGATGGCAAAGTAACTAACTTGGGAAGAAAAACTACATTTTAAGTCCAAATGGTTATAAATATGACTTTTGGTTATCTAACATTCTTTTATAAGAAATATTTGATTTCAGGAATCAGTGGCTTTTTTTTTTAAAAGGGGGCAATGTCCAAAAGTGGATACTTTCAGAGTTGTTGCTACGCTTGAATAACTAATTCGTATTACGGCCTGTTTAAACCGGGCCACTTCATGTGTTTTTCCTGAAGTGAGCCAAAGTGCTGTACAGAAATATACAACAAAATAAGCATAATAGTATATAAAATACAAGATAACTAACAACTAACACAGAAAGTCCGGCCTTTTAAATAGGACCTGAATCATTGCAGTGATATGCCCTTGATGCTACAAATGATTTTATATGTACTTTACATTTAAAAATACTGGCTTTTTGCACTTGCACTCACTTTCCAGTAAAACATCTTTATACGTGCACAAGCCAGGCTCTAAAAGCAGGATTTTGCTATGCAGGGAAAAAAACCGCCATATCGTGACATATTTTCTGATGTGCACTCGGACACATCTCAGTGGAATTTCATTGTGTGGCTTATATTGACCTTATTCTTCAATGCGGAAGTACGCTCGTTTTTGCGATTGTTTTAGAACTTCAGATTCAGCTGCCTATGGGATAAATGACTAGGAATAATAAACCGCAGGAAACGGTCAAACTACTTGCTCTACAAAGTGTTTGCATGATTATACAGACAAAACAGAATCATATAATAAGAAAACAAGCTGTTTTTAATGTCTAAAAATGAATGGAAGGGAATGGGACCAGAAGTCTCCAGCCAAAAGATTCAAATGGCTGCGCCCGTTTGTACGCAAAGAATAAGGTGAATAGAGAGCATAGAAAATAAGAAAATGGCAGTCATGTAAATAACACAAGGCTATTGTGTTGATTTAATAAAATAACAAAGTATTTATCCCACAACAGTGTTTCCTCTAGGATTTTTTCCAGCTGTGGCGGCAGAACTTTTACACGGATGTACCAACTACCTATGGGTGTTATTTCTATGACACATGTTGTGAGCTCATTTATGTAATACGAGCATGCGAATCTCTGCTTGCGCGCTGATTTCCTCTGTTCGTGCACAACTTTACACCCTGAAATATACGCTGCTCAAGTGCGATTTAGTGCGTTTATGTGACGAGTACATCTCCAACATTTATTAGATTTGCTAGGAATATTTATGAATGTCTCCGGTAGACCGACAGAGCGGCATTAATGCGTCCTGAAGTAAAGTGAAACAGCTAAAGTAGCTGAACAGTCCTGAAGTAAAGTGAAACCGCTATAAATTCCAGCCAGATAAAGTCATTGTATGCAGAACCATAGACCTTTATCTATACAGTATAATTATGGAAACTGTGTTCATCTTAACTGAAAGCTACGTCGTGTTTGCTGGTCTCACGTACGCACCTGTCAGTCAGCCAGCATGTCACCGTAAAGGGTTAAACAAATAACGCACAGCACTACTACGATTACAGAAAAGTTTTCGCTGTTATAATTCCCTTACCTTTTAATACGTTTTGGTGCGATTATAACCTGCTATTAAAAACAACAACAACAATGACTGAATGTGTTGAATGGGAAGCTGTAATATAGCCGTGGCGGGATGAATTTTGGTGTGGCGCCCCGCCATGGAAGAATGAATGTAGCGGAAACCATGCACAGACCTTATCTGTGGAATGGGGACCATGGATGACTTTGTGTTGTATGAATGTGAGTAATAGTAATGTTGCTGTAGATTCATTTAGTTAATCAAATAATTTAGTTAATATTAATTATAATTCATTGTAATGAATAAAACCCACAAAATTTTGATGAACACAGAGAAACCATATATTGTTGGTCATGTTTTTAGTTTTCATGTTTCATCAGTCAAAGCATCTTCATCTGCATGTTATTCAGCTAAAATTCTGTGCCTCCAAAATTGTACCCTCTTGAGTATTTTTTACAATTGAAATTGAGCTTACTTCACAACTATTGAAAAATATGTTCTGTGTAGAACAAATATGAGTGGAACTATGAATGAAATCTGGACATACTATATCCATTATTTTCTCATTGTCATTCTTTCCTTCCATTCCTAACTCCTCTCTTGTGACCTTATGAGAATCCACTATAAGTATTAGGCCATCTTCGTATATTTGACTAACATTTTTATGAATATCTGATATACTTTTCAAATATTGTTTTTCACCCTTTGTATAGTTGGAAAGTATATTTATTCAAATGCAACCTGGCTTATATCGGAAAGCAGCTACGATCGACAAGATCTGCTTTCTCTAAGGTAAAGTCTTGGCACTTTACCTGAGCTTCACTGTATGTCTTCTGTTATATCAATTGTTTACATCTTCCTTAAAGGTGAGGTGAGGTTGCTTCCCACACGTATTAGCACTCGCACATGGTGCTGTGAAAACACATGTGCTCTTAAAATAGTTGACATTTAGAGATCGGCCAGCAAGACTTATTGGTTTAAAGCAGAGCTGAAATACCCAGGCTTGGAGATCTGCCACAAAGCAAGCTCAGGTGTCTTGAGGTGTGACCCACGGCAAGGACACAGTTTTATGTGGGAGGAACGGGATGTGCTGGTGCATTTCAGACTTTTAACAGCATCTGAATATTTTTGATTATTATATGTAAAGATATAGGATAATTCTGAAAATCCTGTCTGCTGGGAAAAAGTATATATTTCTCAGCTTTTATATACAGTACATTGGCTATTACAGCAAGCAAACGCATTTAATAATTGCTGACCAGCTTTTTGCATGTATCCACTAGTATTTTTGCCCATTCATCTTCAGCGATGAGCTCCAAATCTTTCAGATTGGAGGGTCTCCTTGTCATCGCCCTGATCTTTAGCTCCCTCCACAGATTCTCAATTGGATTTAAGTCAGGACTCTGGCTGGGCCACTGAAAAACGTTAATGTTTTTGTCTGCTAACCATTTCTTCACCACTTTTGCTGTAGGATTTCGTTGTCGTTGTCATACTGAATTGTCTGCTGGTGCCCAAGGCCAAGTTCCCCTGCAGATTGCCTGATGTTGTTGTTGAGAATGTTGATGTATTGCTCATTTTTCATGTAGGTTGAATAAAATTAAATAAGTCAGTATGAATAATTTAAGATTTGACTGTGTATACTGTAAACACTTTCATGGCCTGGGTGGTATTCAGAAAACTTATGCAAATTGGTCAATTTAATTCTTTAATGTGAATTCAAATTTAGTTAATTATTTGTACTCAAAAATTATCAATTATGTAGTCATGCTACTTTTCATGTATACATTTTTAGGTGAAATCTTATAAGACTTGTGGAAACCTTTTTTTCTTCCACAAGAAAAAAAAACTGACTTAATATTTTTTTTCTGGTAATTTTGAGTTTGTATCTTGATATTCGTTTGTATCTTGATATGGTCTGAAGAGGCAAAGAAGATCATTCTCATCAAACTTTCAGTCCCATGGGAAGAGGGTTGTGAGCAAGCGTTTGAGAGGAAGAGTGCCAAATACCAAGACCTCTTGCATGACTGCAGGGAGAAAGGTTGGCAGGCATGGCTCTTCCCAGTCGAGGTCGGCTGTAGAAGATTTCCTGCCCAGTCAGTATGGAGGATGCTTACAGCCATTGGGGTGATGGGGAGGGAGAGAAAGATAACTGTTCACAGGATGGGGGAGGCAACAGAGAGAGCTTCTTGCTGGTTATGGAGCAGGAGAGAGGAGCTTAGCTGGAAGCCAGGGTGAGTTGATGAGCAGTGATTTGGCCACCACTGCTGACTCACCAATGTTGAGGGTGTTGCGGTTTAGGGTTGAAACACCCAATGATCATTGGGTACCGCCTAATGACGTGAACTCTTCCTGGCCAAGGCTACATTCACCAAAAGTGAATGAAGGAGAAGTACCCTTCATTGGATGTAATTGTAATTATCCAAAATGTAATGTAATTCTAGAGAGAGAGAAAAAAGAGATACCTTGCAATTCAGAATAGTGAGATATTAAGTTGTTATTTCATTTAAATGTTAAATTTTTTTTAATGTATTTTTATTATATTGCAGTAAAAAGTTCCATAAATAAAGTGCATATTAATACAAATAATAATATTTTATTATTGCTAACACTAATTTTGCTACAAGGGGAGTAGAAAATGTTCCTTAATTAGTGTACCAAAATTACAGAATCACACCAAATACATTAAACATCATGATGGATTTAAAAAAAAAAAAAAAAAAAGGCCTTAAAATAGATGTCATCAAGAATGATACCTCTTAGTGTATTTACTTAAATACCGAACTAAATAGAGTGATTGTTTGTTTAATTAAACCACTATTCCAGAACAGCAGGTCAATGAGCCATGAGCCCAACCTCATGAAAAGGCCGGACAGAATGTCTTAAAAGTGCCAATTGGATTGATTCTTTCTATTCTAATTTAATCTGATCTAGCTCTGTGTAATGTTCTTAATACATTCTGATTAAAATAGAAAGGAAGTGAGAGGGGGGAAAATGAATCTGGCCTTTTGTAGTCGTGAAAAATATGAGTGATCATAAACAAAAGGAGTCTATTAAAGCGATGCGCCTTGAGCTCGCAGGCTGTAAAAGCGCTTGTAAGATGATGGAGATGTGACAGGCATCGTTTTTCTCTTTGTCTTTGCTGTTTTTTAATCTTGTAGAGCCTTGACTGGATGTGGCGCGTCTGAAAAATAGTCATTATCCTGGTCATTGAGTCTAAAAAGCCTCCTCTGGACGTTGACACGCAAGCAATCTTCCCTCTCATTTGTGCCCTGGTAGCTAGTTAACATTTACAGGGTCTTTATCATGCAGGATATGATTGATACATCCATTACAGTGGCTCAACCGTGTGCAGGGACCATGATGTCAATTACTGAATGTTGTTGTTTCTGTCAGTAAATATAAAAGTCATGTATGCTAGTCTGTCTATAGTTGTCTGGAAAGTACTGCTTGAATTGTTTAATGAATGCAGTCAAGTCTCTAAAGACTGGACTTTTTGTGCATTTAGCAGACTTAGCAGGTTTATTTAAAGCAAGATACACTATTCAAATGTGCATTTTATCATATCACGTTTCCAGGGACTCAGCCCCATGCACTGCAAGCATGTAAATATGTTTCCCCTTGTGTGTGTGTTTTCAGTTCTACCAGCAGCCGTGTCCATAATAATTCATAATTTGTGGTGAAAAACATTTGCATTGAATAAATGTTGTGCAAAGTGTGTTCATTTTTTCGTTCTATTGTTTCTTTTCATTGCATTGCATGTGCAGCTAGCTTAAAATTGTATTAGTGATAATTAAGGTATTTTTTATGGTTTGATTAATCAATTTGCCTAGGCACTATTCTTCAACAAACATCCCAAAATATCATCTGCCATAGGGTGTTGCATAAGCACTGTTACAATTGTACCTTTTAGGGTACAAGTGGCCCGTCACTGGGGTACAAACTTGTACATTCTCCATTTGTACTATTTAAGGGAGAATTTTGTACCCCCAAGGAACAAAATTGTAGACACTGAAGGTACAGAAATGTACCTTATTATATAGCATTTTCAGGGTACTTACCAGTGGTGGAAAGAGTATTGAAAAATCATACTTAAGTAAAAGTACAATTACTAAATGTAGATTAAAAGTATCTGTTGTAAAAATTACTCAAAGTATGAGTAAAAAGTAGCCCTTGTAAACTACTCAAGATTAGTAAGTATTGAGTATTATGCTGTGAAAAGCTGATATGTTTACTTGCGATTTGTGCATGTGTGTGTAAATGTAACATTCTGTAGTGCGTTTAGTGCAAGATTTTGGGACATCTTCTTGGACACTTTTAATGCTTCCAATCGTTTGCTGCATTTATTAAGCGCCTATGTTTTGAGGTAGTTCAGTATGGTGCGATTTGCTTTCTATGTGCAGTTTGATTGGACAGGAATCACAGGACTGATTTTTCTAATCCCCATAGACAAGAAAAAATAAAGTAGTGACTGCAGGTTGAAGGAAAATAGTGGAGTAAAAGTACAGATACTGCAGTAAAAATGTACTCAAGTGAAAGTAAAAGTGCACATTTTTAAAACTACTTGGTAAATTACAATTCCTGATAAAAACTACTCAATTACTGTGGTTTGAGTATTTGTAATTTGTTTCTTGACACCACTGGTACTGACTCAGCCATTTCGATCCTTTGGTGACTGCATGCATAAATAAATTAAATATTTTGGTTTACAGATGCCCATTTTATTTAGAAATGTACAAATATTTCATTACAAATAACAACTGAATGTGTCAAGGAATAAAATTACACAGCAAGTATAAAGCAGTAATTTAAAATGGTAAAAGAACAATTTGGATAAGTAAACATTGTTTACCCACTGTTGGCTACAGTAAATAATGTACACTAACACAAAGACCACAGAATATGGGCTATAAAGGTACAAAAATTTACCTTTCAAATCTAAATCTGAATGTTTGTACTTTTATAGCCCATTTGGTAACAAAATTGTACCCTAAAGGACCAATTTGGGACCTTTTAAAAGGTAAAATTTTGTTCCCAGATAGGCTAGCAAAGTACAAACATTCAGATTTAGATTTGAAAGGTACATTTTGTTCCTTTATAGCCCATATTTGGGACCTTTAAAGATACAATTCTATATTTTCTATATTTTGTTCCCCTATGAACAAAATTATACCCTCACTGTACCTTTTTTTCTTCTAACATTGTATATCTATGCTATTATATCTGATGGTTAATCTGACCATAGCCTATAACTATGGCCAGACTAAATCTGCTAACATTTTTTGCTATTTTCGTGCAGAGTTTTGTACAAATCTACAGATTTTTGTGGATGAAAAATGTATAACATGAAAATAATAACTCTTATTTAATGTTTAAAATGCAAATTAGATCCAATTGTTTGGTAAACAAAGCAAGTCTCTCATATAATACAAAGACTAAAGGACTAAAAAATAATATAATTATTTGCATATTAGTTAATAATATTACTGAAATTAATACAAAAACTGAATAAATGCATATTTACACACATTTACATAAGTAAATAAACAGATTCAATGATGGGCTAAACAAATCTGTGTTAATCGGCAGATTTCTGCATGTACAGATTCCATGTGGGCCTACCCATAACACACTTTTGCATGTTAATAGTTTTTTTTTCACGTCCTGAGAGGAGTTAAATTGACATTAGACCTGTCCACTTTTGTTTGGAATGCATCCAGACCACCTCCTGGTTTGAAAGATCACATTTATATTGGTCTTGCATACATTTCAGAGAGGATTTACACCTTGTCTTTTCACAACCAGATAGCTATCAGATCAGACCAATACGCATGAAGTGACTCGGATAAAATGAAATAATTATTTCTTTAAAAAAAAAAGAGATTATTATTTATGTCTGTTATATACTCTCAAAAATCAGGGTACAAAAGTTGCCACTGTTGGCGTACCTTATCAAAGGTAAAATGTTGTACCTAACGGTCCATGTGTGGATATCCTAAAGGTATAAATTGGTACCTAAATTATATGAATCAGTCCCTTTAGTTACAAAAGCGCACACTCTGAAAAGGTACAGCCCCTGTGACAGCTTTGTTTCTGAGAGTGTAGACTACATGACTGTTTTAAACTAATTTGAAAAAGTATGTTTTTTTAAATATTTATTTTATAATTACTTTACAAAATTCACCACAATACTCTTGTAAGAAAATACCAGCACTTGGTACAGATTTTCAGTATCACCTTCACCTAAATGACTATCTAATCCTATTTATGTGAACTACATAAGCCTGCCTGCAGGTTTGAGCTCACGGACTTGTTGCTATGACAACAATTCTAGATGAGCTTCAAAGAACCAAACAATCCTGGATTGGTGTCAAATGGTCAGCTATCAGGTCCAGCTAACTGAGTAATCCAAGTATGAAGAACTCACCTCAGTTGCTCTGGTTTGTGGAATCTTATTTTATTTATTTATTTTTTATTTAACATTTTACCTTTTCTTTCTTTTTCCATTCTATTTTCTTTTCATTTTCATTTCCTTTTCAACTCCTTTTCATTTCCTTTCCTTTCTTCTTGCTTTTCCTTGTCCTTTCTTTTAATTTAATTTTCTTTTTCCCATTCCCTTTCTTGTTCTTTCCTTTCCTTTCCTTTTTCAATCCCTTTCCTTTGCTTTCCTTTCCTTTTCCGTTGCTTTCCTTTTCATTTCTTTCCTTTTGCTTTTCCTTTTCATTTCCTTTTCCTTTAATTTCCTTTGCTTTTCCATTCCTTTTCCATTTCCTTTCCTTTTCCCTTTCATTTCCTTTCCTTTTCCATTTCATTTACTTTCTTCTCCTTTTCCATTTCCTTTCCTTTTGCTTTTCCATTTCATTTCCTTTCAATTAATTTTCTTTCCTTTGCCATTTCCTTCATTTTGCTTTTCCTTTCCTTCATTTCATTTCTATTCCTTTTTCTTTCCATTCGTTTCCTTTTCTTTTGTTTTTTCTTTTTCATTTCCTTCCTTACATTTTCTTTTTCATTCCCTTTCCTTTCCCATTTCCTTTCCTTTCATTTAATTTTCCATTCCTTTTCCTTTCCCATTTCCTGCCTTTTCCATTTCCTTTCCTTTGCTTTTCCATTTCATTTCCTTTCCCTGCCTTTCCTTTCCTTTTCCATTTCCAGTTCCTTTTCCTTTTGGCTTTTCCATTCCATTTTTCCTTTCCTTTCCTTTTTGTCTTTATTGGATTTTATTTAAGTTTATCATATTTAACAAACATCTATTTTACAAATCATTTGTCATATAGTAGATTATTGGATGCTTGTTTTTTTTTGTTTCTTTTTTTCTTCTTCTGTTTTTTACCTTTTCTTAGTTTAGTTTTTACACTGTAAAATATTGACGACAAAAAAGTCAAGACAGCAAAAAATATTTTATGTTGGTTACATTTATTTTAATGAGTTAATCTGTTTTTAACTATTTTATACAAAATTATACAAAGTTTAACGTTAATATTTTTAGTCAGTTTGATTGATGTAAGTTGAGATTGACTAGAAAATGTTTTTGATTCAACTAAAAAAAAAAAAACATAGCAACAATATTATTTTTACAGTGTAATCATTAAAAGTCAGCTTTAAAACGTCAAAGTGTAGTCATTAAAAAGTCAGTTGATCTATACGTTGGAAAGATATTCCACCAGATCAGCAGTCACGTGCAGCATCATCTGAAGAGCACCAGAGACCATAAACTCAGCTTCTCTTTGAACTGGTGCTTGCCTCAGCGGAACAATGCCTCTCACATCCTCATAATAGGAATGTTGACATTTGTCACACAGTTGTTTATACGTGCAGCTTTCCCAGATGACCTCTAAGCTTATTAAACTTCGCCTGAGTCAATTCATATGCATAAAAGTCCACGAGTGATAGATAGAAGAAAACAAAAAAACAAAGCAGCCCATGATAGTTCAGACCTTCATAACATCTCATTTGTTTCTCAACAATGATATTACATAGAGAATAGATTGAGCCTTCAAACTTCTCTTTATCTCCCTTAGGATACTTTTAACAAATCCAGCCTTCCTTCCACTAACAAACAGCGTTTCCTTTCCCCTTTGCTGGTGTGATTTTAAAGTTTACCGGTTGGATGCTTCTATAGGTTCTGCTGATGTTTTTATTGGGAGTTATTTCCATGAGTCCTGCAGGAAAGGCAGCTGTTGGATTTATGTTTACAGTGGGACTGTGATGTAGTAAATAAAACACAGAAACTGCGTCTGTCTATCCTGACCTTTCACCCCTGTTTTATATGTTTATCCTACTCCAGCTCTGTCCACTACATCCTCATTCGCTGTGAAATTGTGATTTTGAACAGCAGAGAAAGGGTTTTATTCTGGCGCAGGCTCATTGGAAATACATACCTCAGCCACATTTGTGCAAAATGCTCAGCATCACACGTAAAACACTGTAGAAAGTGAGCTACTGAGCAAACTGACCATGACAGAAAAGTTGTTCATATAGAGATGGATAGGTGAGGCAAACTTAATTGATTTGTTGTATTTACAGGGTTCCCACAGGTCATGGAATTTCTGGAATGTCATAGAATTTTATCTTTTGTCTATTTCAGAAATTGAAATGCAGGGAATGTTTATATATATACACAGTGCATCCGTCAAGTATTCATAGCGCTTTACTTTTTCCACATTTTGTTATGTTACAGCCTTATTCCAAAATGAATTAAAATAATTTATTTCCTTAAAATTCTACACACAATACCCCATAATGACAATGTGAAAACAGATTTTTTGAAATCGTTGCAAATTTATTAAAAATAAAAAACCTGAAAAATCACATGTACATCAGTATTCACAGCCTTTGCTCAATACTTTGTTGATGCACATTTGGCATTTGAATATGATGCCACAAGCTTGACACACCTGTCAATTTTTGTCCATTCTTCTTTGGTTGTATGAGAAGCGATGGTGTACAGCCGTTATCAGATCTCTCCAGAGATGTTCAATAGGATTGAAGTCTGGGCTCTGGCTGGGCCACTTAAGGACATACACCAAGTTGCTGTGAAGCCACTCCACTGATATTTTGGCGGTGTGCTTGGATCATTGTCCTGGTGGAAGATGAACCGTCGCCCCAGTCTGAGGTCAAGAGCACTCTGAAGCAGGTTTTCATTCAGGATGTCTCTGTAGATTGCTGCATTCATCTTTCCCTCTATCATGACTAGTCTTCCGGTTTCTGCTGCTGAAAAACATCACCACAGCATGATGCTGCCACAACCATGCTTCACTGTATGGATGATATTAGCCTGGTGATGAGCGGTGCCTGGTTTTCTCCAAACGTAATGCCTGGCATTCACTCCAAAGACTTTAGTCTCATCAGACCAGAGAATTTTGTTTCTTATGGTCTGAGATCAGATGGCAAATTCCAGGCAGGGAGTGGCTTCTGTCTGGCCACTCGACCATACAGGCCTGATTGGTGGATTGCTGCACAGATGGTTGTCTTTCTGTAAGGTTCTCCTCTCTGTCCACATTAGAACGCTGGAGCTCAGACAGAGTGACCATCAGGTTATTGATCATCTCCCTGACTAAGGCCTTCTCCCCAGATCACTCAGCCAAGATAGCCGACCAGCTCTAGGAAGAGTCCTTGTGATTCCAAACATCTTCCACTTACAGATGATAGAGGCCACTGTGCTCATTGGAACTTTCAGAGCAGCAGAAATGTTTCTGTAACCTTCCCCAGCCTTGTGTCTCGAGACGATCCTATCTCGGAGGTCTACAGACAATTCCTTTGTCTTCATAGTTTATTTGTGCTTTGACATGCACTGTCAACCCTGGGACCTTATATAGACGGGTGTATGCCTTTTCAAATCATGTCCAATCAACTGAATTGACCACAGGTGAACTCCAATTAAGCTGCTGAAACATCTCAAGCATGATAAGTGAAAACAGAATGTGCCTGAGCTCAATTTAGAGCTTCACGGCAAAGGCTGTGAATACTTGTGTATGTGATTTTTCAGGTTCATTTTTAACAAATTTGCAATTTTCAAAAAAATCTTTTTTCACATTGTCATTATGGGGTATTGTGTGTAGAATTGGAGGAAATAAATGAATTTAATCCATTTTGGAATGAGGCTGTTAAAAAAATGTGGAAAAAGTGAAGCGCTATGAATACTTTCCGGATGCACTGTATTGTCCAAGTCATGGATATCAGGGATTTTTTGTTTGTTGCTAAATTTTAGTTTCCATTATAAAAATGTAATTTTTCTATTCCATAATTTTAATCGTTATTATTTCACGCCTGTTGTTATGGTTAGACTTATTCGAAATCCAGGAAAATACCAAAACACATAATCAAAACAGACCATATGCCTGCAATGATTCAATCGGAATATATCAATCTATTTATATCTAATACTTTTGTGCACACAAATTACAGCTTCTTCTCTTCAGTGTCAATATAAGGCACACATTCACAATATTTATTTTTTCTAAATCTGTGCAAATGTGCCAGTTGAAAAAATTATTAGCCCCCTGTTTATTTTTTTCCCCAATTTCTGCTTAACGGAGAGAAGTTTTTTTTCCCAACACAATTCTAAACATAATAGTTTTAATAACTCATTCTAATAACTGATTTATTTTATCTTTGTCATGATGACAGTAAATAATATTTTACTAGATATTTTTCAAGACACTTCTATACAACTTAGTGATATTTAAAGGCTTAACTGGGTTAATTAGGTTAACTAGGCAGGTTAGGGTAATTAGGCAGTTATTGTGTAACGATGGTTTGTTCTGTAAACTATCAAAATAAAACATAGCTTTAAGGGGCTGATAATTTTGACCTTAAAATGGTTTTTAAAAAATAAAAAAAAGGCTTTTATTCTTGCTGAAATAAAACAAATAAGACTTTCTCCAGAAGAAAAAATATTATCAGACATACTGTGAAAATTTCCTTTCTCTGTTAAACATCATTTGGGAAATTTTTTAAAAATAAAAAAATAAAAGGGGGCTAATAATTCTGACTTCAATTGTATGTTGAAGTACATGTTTCCCAAAAAATGTTGGCTGAAGCATGATTTTCCAACAAGTGTTGCAATATTTAAAGCTTGTAATCTTAACAAATATTAAAGTGCCACTATTAACTCTAAGTTTAAAACATTGTTTACTTGTTGACGTGAATGTAGTGTGTATTGTAGCTGATTGATTGTGAATGTGAAACATCTGCAATGATCTGACGAAAGTAATATTTTGGGGGATTTTATTTTGACAATATACTGTATAAACTAGGGGTGTGCACCATGACTCATTTCATTAATGTTTAGATGGAATTTTGTAAACTGGCTAGTCAGCTAGTGCAAACAAACCTTTGACAGTCAATATCAGGGTCTATAAACAGTCGATTTAAAATAGCCTTATAGAGTCTGTGAATCTAACTGAAAAAGTTATATACATGCAATGTGCTTTTCTTAAATGATCATCATTGCAATTTATTATTTCCTTTATTTAGCCAGGAGATCACATTAGACAGTACTGTCTCTTCTTCCAGTGAGACCTGGTCAAGACGGCAGGAAGCACACAAAGTTTCAGACAAAAATCACAGAAAATAATACCACACTTTGTACAGAAGATGTTTAAAGGTACTCAGAGTCGGAGGTATGCCAAGATTAAGCTGATTTTGCAGGTCATTCCAAGTCCTAGGAGCATAAAGGAAAAAGCACATTTGCCAAGTTCTAACATACCCCTGGGACTATTAACCAAATACAGGAACCAAATCTAGTGTGTTGATTATTTATGTGAAATGTTAGCAAATGAGAAAGATAGAATGGTATAGTTTACCTAAGAGAGCCTTTAAAGTAAAGAAGTACAAATGTAATTTTCTCCTTTAATATAAAGATAACCAATCTAAGGAATCGTACAAAATACAGTGATTCGTAAGTGAGTCTGCACCTGTGACAAAGCGTATTGCTGCATGATAAACAGAATCTAGTTTTCTGAGTAGCAGCTGCATGCATATATATAGATGATCACCATAATCAATTATAGACAAGAATGTACTCTCTACTAATTCCTTACGGGCCTTATAAGAAAACTAAAAATTGACCTGTATAAGAAAGCCTTTAGCTTAAGCTTTTCAATAACTTGTCAATGTGTATATCAAAATTTAGACTTCAGTATTCACTTTAAACCGATTTAGACTAATTAAAGCTTAATCAGTGTTCTTGTTATCTTTAATATACAATTATTGTGTATTAAAAGCAGTGTTTGTTTAACTGCATAAAATCTACATCACAATTGCAATCATCTTCATGCATTTATTCGGTAAAACTCCAATCTTGCTTGCGTGGGATTATGGAATTATAATAAATCAATCAACTAATCACGTTTTTGTTTTCATAATTCGATCATAATTCAATTTGACACATTATTAGCTAATATTAACTGCATTTCTAATAGACCATCACACAGAATTTTATTTTGGACCCTCAAGATGGATTTCGGTGGGTTTTTTTGTAAGGTGAGTGGCATATTCGATAGTGTCAGGTTCATAACATCAATACACTAATTATTACAAAGTATTATAATGGACAGCTAGTAGGGGTGTAACGGATCACTGTTGATCCATGATCCGTACAGATCACGGCACGGTTCGGAACGCAGGTGACCCATGGACTAATAAATTTTTTTAAACTTGTAGGTTAATCCAACATTATAACAGTTGCAGAGAGATCGCGTCCCGTGCCACTCAAATCATGCGTATGATAGCATTTTGACTTCCCTGTAAGATATAATGATGACGGACCTAAATGCTTTCGGCTATTAATTTAAAGGTGCTGTATGTAAGTTTTTGACTCTTCTAAAGCATGTAAATACCATAATATGTGTGCAGATATTTAAGAAACATCCCAAGTGAACATACCTGTTTATCTGAAAAACAATGCTGAAGTCAGATTATTCTGCTTTGAAAATGGTTTTTCCGTGCCGGATCGCTGTCTTTTTAAGTAAATTTAACCTGCACAATGCCAGTTTAGCCAATTATAATTCAGCAACCCGGGTTGCCTTGTTGGAAAACAACGTATTTCATTCATCCATTAGAAAGGCTCTGAAAGCATGCGTCCGTGACCAAAACTGTTCCACCTGAGGTTATTATTAGCAAATGATATAAATATTACGAACGTAAACATCAGGTGAGCAGGTTACATTGTTAACCGCGTGTCCTAACAACACGCTTTGTGACGAGATACGCAGTGATAAGCAATTTGGCTGTTTGCACCAGACAAAACACAACAGAAATTGAAATACAGCCTTTCAGAAGCACAGAATATGCACTCACTCAAGAAACGGTAAGGTTTAGAATCTATTTAATACATGTTAGCCCTCTTTAGCATCATTAAATGTAGATGCTGAATCACTGATATGTGTTTAGTTCTAAAGTTCAATTTCAAACGGTTTATTGTATTTTCATGATCTGAGGTGAACTATCTGCTGCCGCTTTTGGTATATGGCAATAAATGTCATGTAAAATGGCATTCAAACTCACATTGTTAGCATTTAGCACTGAATAAAGCACATGAGGTGTATCTGAGGTGATCACTGGTTTCTGTTGTTCAGCTGTGAGAAATAGAAGCCGTTTCTAATATATCAATTCGAGGTGTTGGTTAGAACGTTTTAATATGGAAAATATTCCCTCTATCGTGTGTCGTTGCTTTTATTTAGAACACTAGTTTAAATCACTCGCTCCTGTACTCAATCTGGCAATCCGCGTTTGTCTTTGTTTTGATCCAGGAGTGCAATACCTAGTTCAACCACTGGGTGTCAAACTTACAGCAGCAGTGAGGCCAGCAGGGGCGCCCAACCTGCGGATCTGTGTGGGTCCTAATTGTCCCAGTATAGTGACGGGGACTCTATACTGCTCAGTGAGCGTCGTCTTTTGGATGAGTCGTTAAACAGAGGTCCTGACTCTTCTGTGGTCGTAAAAATGCCCAGAATGTCCTTCGAGAAAAGAGTAGGGGTTTAACCCCGGCATCCAGGCCAAATCTGCCCACTGGTCTCTGTCCATCATGGCCTCCGAACCTTCCCCATATAATAACTGGCTTCATCACTCTGTCTCCTCTCCACCAATCAGCTGGTGTGTGGTGTGCGGTCTGGCGCAAAATGGCTGCCGTTGCATCATCCAGGTGGATGCTGCACACTGGTGGTGGATGAGGAGATTCCCCCCAATATGTAAAGCGCTATATAAATGTAAGGAATTAATTACATACTGCCCCTTTAAGGTGTTTTCTGTCACTGTTTGTTTAGCCTGCATTGATGCATTCAGTGTAAAGCTGCACAATTAGACATTAAAAGATCATGATCTCAGTTCAAACCCGCGAAACATGACTGATAAATTATAATGATTTGCATATGTTATTAATCCTTCAAAGCGCTGCGTTCAAATCTGCATCGAGAGTGATCCAGTTTTTACACTTTTCCAGTGAGTTACAAACAATTAAATAACACGGAAGTACTGGGAGAACAGTTTATAGTTCAGATTTAAACACTGATGTTTATGGTAAAGATTAAAATCACAGTTTAATGAAACATGACACTAAATGTTGTTTTTTTTTCTTGTTTACGATTTATTTAACATTTTTCATTTTGCAAACATATCAAACAACCCTTGTATAAATAATAATAGAGAAGAAGACAAAAATAAATAAACTAAATAATAAAAGAAAAAATAAATAAATAAATAAATAAAATAAAGTAAAACCAAGTTACACAAAAAATGCGGGGTATATGTCTATATTTATGCAATAATCCCAATGTTAAAATGAAAGATTAAAAACTGATGTATTATTATTGTCAAGGGCAAGCAAGGGGGATCAGTCTAGAAAGCAATGTTTTTTGCAGTAATATTTTTGTATAAATGGAAAGCAAATGACATTTGTCTCCTCCCTTTTTGCTGATCGAAAAATGGTCTGATCCGTGACTCAAAAACCGTAGTGTGATCCGAATTGCAAATTTGTGATTCGTTACACCACTAACAGCTAGAAAAGTAAAGATTGTAGACGAACTTTATGGAGGCTTGAGAAAGTCTAGCCTGAAAGTTTGAAGTAGTTTACAGTTTAAATAATTAAAGTAGGTTTAAGAAGTTTGAAACAGTCTGCATAGAGTGATAACTACATATAGGTTAGCAGGTTTCTAGTATGCATTGGCATGTTTCTCGCTAGGTGGTTCTGAGTGGTTGCTACAGCATTGCTAGGCAGTTGCTAAGGCATTGCTAAGTGGTTGCTAGGGTGTTGCTACTTAGTTGTTTGGTTGTTCTAACTGTTTGAGGCATTGCTAGAGTGATCTAGGTAGTTGCTAAGGTGTTGCTAGGCAGTTGCTAGGGTGATCTGAGTGGTTGCTAAGGTGTTGCTAGGCGATTGCTAGGGTGTTTTGAGTGGTTGCTAAGGCGTTGCTAGGGTGTTCTGAATGGTTGCTAAGATGTTGCTTGGGTGTTCTAGGTGTTTTTTAAGATGTTGCTAGGCAGTTGCTAAGGTGTTCTGAGTGGTTGCTAAGGTGCTAGGCAGTTGCTAAGGCTTTGCTAGATGGTTGCTACAATGTTCTAGGTCATTGCTAATGTGTTGGTAGGGGGTTGCTAGGGTGTTCTGAGTGGTTGCTAAGGTGTTGGTAGGGGGTTGTTAGGGTGTTCTGAGTGGTTGCTAAGGCATTGCTAAGTGGTTGCTAGGTGGTTGCAATGGATTTTCTAGGTGGTTGCTAGGGTATTCTATGTCGTTGCTAAGGTGTTGGTAGGGGGTTGCTAGGGTGTTCTGAGTGGTTGCTAAGGCATTGCTAGGTGGTTGCAATTGTTTTTCTAAGTGGTTGCTAGGGTATTCTATGTCGTTGCTAAGGTGTTGGTAGGGGGTTGCTAGGGTGTTCTGAGTGGTTGCTAAGGCATTGCTAAGTGGTTGCTAGGTTGTTGCAATGGTTTTTCTAGGTGGTTGCTAGGAAGTTCTAGTTTGTTGCTAAGGTGTTGGTAGGGGTTGCTAGGGTGTTCGCTAAGGCATTGCTAGGTGGTTGCAATGGTTTTTCTATGTGGTTGCTAGGGTTTTCTAGGTTGTTGCTAAGGTGTTGGTAGGAGGTTGCTTGGGTATTCTGAGTGGTTGCTAAGGCGTTGCTAGGTGGTTGCAATGGTTTTTCTAGATGGTTGCTAGGGTGTTCTGAGTGGTTGCTAGGTGGTTGCTAAGGTTGCTAGGCGGTTGCTAAGGTGTTCTGGGTCATTGCTAAAGTGTTGCTAGGTGGTTGCTAAGGTGTTTGGAGTAGTTGATAGGCTGTTGCTAACAAAATATAGCATATAGCTAGCATGATGTTATCATGAATTTAGTATGAATTGGTTTGTTGTTAGTGTGTCCACTGTAAAGTCATCGGCAGTTTTTTTTTTTTTTTTACAATAGAAGTCTATAGGACAGTTGCTAGGGTGTCGTAAGTGGTTGCTAGGGTGTGGCTAAAAAGTTTAAAGGTCATCAGTGATTGGCAGATTGGTAGTCTGAGTTAAATGAGCCCAACCTTAAGTCTTTATGACAGTCCGCAAAGTTATGAGCTCACAAAGTTTGTTCCAATGTTAAGTCAGTAGGACTTTAATGAATTTTCCGGGTCAGTTCTCGGAAAACCGTAAGTCGGATCAGTTGGAAAAGATATAGCAACCTGAGTCAGACCAGTTTGGAGTTAGTTTGGTGGTTGTAGTATGAACGGTTTAGGAAAAAGAAAAAGAAAAAGAAGAATATTAAGTTTATGTAGTATAACAGTATTCTGGCTTTCTCAAGCACCATAATGAATATTAAACACCACACAGCTGAAAATCAAATATAGTAATGGCCATTGGTTCCAGTGTAAAAAGTAGACTAATCACAACAGAGCAGGACTTCTGTTTCAAATAGAAAAGAGAAATTCATGCATGTTTGGATGCACACAGACCTATTAAATGAAACAAAACAAACACTACACTTACACTTAATCTTTTGTAATAGTGGCACTTTAAATGAGGCAGTTGCTTTTGTATTTCAGTGATGTTAATGTGTGTGGTTGCTCGTGTTGCTCTGGCGGTGGTTTTAGGAGGATGACCAAGTGTTTTCACCATCTCTCTCTCTCTCTCTCTCTCTCTCTCTCTCTCTCTCTCTCTCTCTCTGTGTAAATAAACTGTAGGATTTGTCACTGTGAGGGGGATGATGAGAGTCCGCTGATAACACCCTGTCACTGCACTGGGAGTTTGCGCTTCGTCCATCAGGCATGCCTGCAGCAGTGGATCAAAAGCTCAGACACTCGCTGCTGTGAACTCTGCAAATATGACTTCATCATGGAGACCAAGCTCAAGCCGCTGCGCAAGGTAAGCTATATATATATATAAATATATAGGTCTACACACCCATGCTGCAAATACACAGCATTGCAAACTCACTATGAAAAGGTGATTAAAGATTTCTAAACACAATAGTTTTAGTAACTTTTATCTTTGCCATGATGGACAGTACATAATATTAATAATAATAATAAACTTTATTTCTATATCCGCTTGTTAAGTGTGACGTCACGCGAAGCGGCTTCCGGTCCAAGCTCTCTATCAAACTGTATGAGAAGACTCATCAAATGGTAATAATAAACGTTACAAAGCTCTGGAATACTTTCAAAAATCACGATCGCAATCTATATATCCATGCCTAATATGCGATGGCCAGAAAGTGATACATTTTTATAAATTGTTAATTTTGGTTTTTGTATCCCGCAAGTCCAGATTCTGATGTGTACACTATGATTTTATATAAAATTTACTTTAAAGTGTGATATGGCCATAACGAATATTTTCTTATTCAAATGAGTAGCGGCTTGGACCCGGAAACAGTATTCCATACGTCACCACTTTACAAACGGATATCGCCTTTGATGCTGCGTTCACAACCAGATGCGGGAAAGCTGCGTTTCACACCAGACGTGGAAAAAGCATCAAGCCTGAGTGATTTACGTGTTAAGTCAATGCAAAGACGCGTATAGACATCCTGCGGTGCGATAGGCGTGAATGACGCGGCGCGAATGACGCGATTTGCGCAAATGAAGTGGCGCGAGTGAGCGTTTGGCGCTTAACGTGCGTATCACGTGTTTCGTGCGAATTGCTCATGTTCGAAAATCTAAAACTTCAGCAGACTCTTGCCGACACTGACAACAGTTCACCGCTTTCTGCGCTTGTTGTAAAAACAGCATAAAAGTAGCATCTCAAGGCACTTTAAAGACAAAATGTGCAGCAGTAAAAGACAAAAGGATAAATGCAAAAAATATTAATAATAAAAAATAATTAATAATTTAAATAATTTTATAGTCAAATAAAAGCTACCCTAAAAAAGTTTTAAGAGATAATTTAATAACACTCAGGAATTCTGCATTGCGAATATCAGAGGGTGAAGAGTTTCACAATTTACGTGCCAATGAAGAGAATGCAAAGCACAGGAGTGTATGGGAATTAAAAGCTCAGATAAATATTGTGGTGATAGACCATTCAAGGCCTTGTACGCAAGCATGAGGATTTTAAAATCAATTCAAAAACTGACAGGAAGCCAGTGCAGATTTTTCAAAATAAAGTTATGTGCTTTCTTGAACTGGTCCTAGTCAGAATTCTAGCTGCTGAATTTTGTACTTGTAACTTGTTTAGGCTGGCTTTTGGAACTGCAGCCAGCAAAGAGTTATAATAATCAATACGGGAAAATACAAAGGTGTTAATTAAATTTTCATAATATATTTAGTATTTAATCATAATATTTAACTAGATGTTTTGCAAGATGCTAGTATTCATTTTAAAGTGCATTTTTAAGGCTTAAAAAGGTTAATTAGGCGAGTTCGGGTAATCATGCAAATCATTGTATAATGATGGTTTGTTCTGTAGACAATCGAACAAAAATATTGTTTAAGGGGCTAATAATACACTGTCAAAACCCAACAGTCAACTTTATCAAATGAAATGAGTGTAGTTAACTTAAAATTGACTGAAAGTTAATTCTACTCATTTGAAAAGAGTTTTAAACTCAGTGTTGTAGGTAATGAGTTAATTAAATACCTCATTACTTCAACTTAAATGAAGTAAGTTCATAGTACTCATATAGATTAGTTTTTTAAATCAATAGTTTGTTGCAATTGGTTTCCTCAAGGGTTTGAGTTGCCGTAACTTATTGGGTTTTACAGTACTCAGTTGGTTTGAGTTCTCTTCATTTATTGGGTTTTACTGTGCTCAATTGCTTCGTTTTACTCAAATAGATTAAGTTCACCGTACTCATTATGATTAGTTTTTGAACTTAAATGGTTGTTGCAATCGGTTTCCTCAAATGGTTTGAGTTACTTAACTTGTTGGTTTTACAGTGTATTGACCTTAAATTGTTTTAAAAAAATAATATTTCTAATATTCTAGCGAAATAAAACAAATAAGACTTTCTCAGAAGAAAAAAAATATTAAAGGAAATACTGTGAAAATTCCTTGCTCTGTTAAACATTATTTGGGAAATTTTGAAAAAGGAACATAAATTCACAGGATGGCTAATAATTTTGACTTCAACAGTATGTTGAGAATTATAGTTGTGTTCTCGGATGTAAAATCTGTTTGTCGCCATTGAGAATTGTTTTGTGCTTAAACCTTTAGGACAGATGCAGCATGGTCAGTGTTGTTAAATGAGAAGTTCGAGAGTGGAAGTGTCTTTAATTGAGTTTTTAATTGCGTATAATCAAGGGTGAGAGATACTTGAGAAACTTCGCTTGATTAATGTCCTTAAGCATTGTTTTTGGGAGATTTGAACTTCTCAAGTGGCAGTTGAAAGTGCTTGTACTGTTACTGAATTGTTTTGTGCTTATTTTATTTCAACTTACAAAGAACTTATTCCTGTCACATGCACATTTTATATGGTGAACTGAAGCTCAAACACACCGAACAAACTGTACTTTGTAATTTTCACTTCTGGCCAGAGTATTGCTATTAACAGAGTATAGTTTCCTCAGTGTCTGTAAATTAGGGGTGTCAAAATTAATGATTCTTTGGTTGCATCCCGATGCAGACGCGGACAATTCGGTATCGGTTCAGTAATAATCATAACCGGTTATTGTGTACTGACGTCATTTATCTCATATGCGGCTATGTAGCTTACTATGGCGAGGGAGGCGAGCACAAGAGTTTACAACGCTCCACCCTACTTAAAAACACAGAAGCTCTGTACAATTTCACTGCGTGTGTGTTTGCTGGACGTGTGTTTGCTGGACAGTCTTTCACTAACACTTACAGCAGGAGCCCCTATTTACTGCGATGAGAGAATGAAAGTAAACTCCATTTTTCTCTCACTGTGGCCCATTTGACCGGCTGGCGTGACTTTTCCTCTCCTCTCGGCTGTTACAATCAATACTTCTGATACAGACACGAGCACGCAAGTTTTCTCCAGATCAGCTGTGATCGACAGCTGCAGTGTTGCCAGATGTAGCTGACTGGATTCCAGCCCCAAAACTATCCAAAAACTCGCCGAATGCCTATCCAAAACCGCCCAATCTGGCAACACTGCGCCGCTGCCGTTATCATGGTCACTCATCGGTGAACAGCACCTGTAATGTAAAATTAATGTTAAAAACAGCACCAATTTAATTTCTTTTATTCTAAGTAACTTTTCGGCATCAATTTCTTTCTAAAGAAGATATTTTGAAAATTCTGGTCGCTGTCACCTACTGAATTCCATAGTATTTTTTTTACTTACTATTGAAGTTGATGGGTCCCAGCAACCAGCATTTTTCAAATATCTTCTTTTGTGTCCAACAGAAGAGAAATAAACTTAAAGGTTTAAAACCACATAAGGGCGAATAAATATAATCAAATGTTTGGTTGAACTATCCTTTTAAAAACAATGAAAAATATTTGAAGAGTTCAGATGCAAAATTCTCTAAATGCCGTCTGAAATTTCCATCGAAAATGAATATTTTTCTCAGCCTCTTTTGTTTATTTTTCATTTAAAGACCATAAAAAGGGCTTATTCTAAGCCATGTGCCAAGTGATGTTACTAAACCTACACACAGCAGTCTCATAAAGACAACTCTTGATTTTAATATGTAATTTTTACACAATTATTGATATTTTATTTATTTTATTTGCGCTATATCTCAGTGAATTTTATTGAGATGGTTTAAAATGAATTCATTCATGATTCAAAAAATCATTCATTCATCTTACACACTTGGTCCGAATACCTGGTCTGAATCCAAGTTCGGTAGTTCCCCCTCGGCTGATTTGTGTTCACATAAGCTGCGTCCAAAAACCGCCTACTACTCAGTAGGTACTGCATTTGAATCTAAATGTACTACTCAACCGTTAGAAAAGTACTTCTATACAGTATGAATGTGAGCAGTAAGAATGGAATTCGCACATACTACATCCACCATTTTGTCATGGTCACGTGACCTACCCGTGTTAGTCGCCTCACTCCCATTCATGAATTTTCTCGCAGGGCATCATAGGATAGCGCAGTGTGCATGGGATGCACACTTCAGAATCTTGCAGGAATTAGTAGGTCATCTGGGTTCTTCTCGCATACTGACTTTCGATTTCTATAAATTCGGACATACTACTCTGCTCGCATACTGATTTTAACGTACTATAGTATGGAAGTATGCGGTTTCAGATGCAGCCTATGTCTTTTTTCCGTCTGAACCCTGGTATGCTTGCGTCATCAAGCTGCTGTTTTGTATACAGCTGTTGCTAGGTGACGGCCATGAAAGCAAAGTACCAAAATGAAGACATAAGCATATCACGGTTGTTCTGCCTTTACTGAATCTTTTGATTTTGTTATCAAAACCAAAACACAGAGAGCCACTTGCGTCTATCTGCCACAAAAAAAGTATTAAAAACATTTAGAATGATGTCTGCAGAAGTCGTTTTTGGGGTAGACAAGCAGACATTATCAGTGAGTACGTTTACATAGACACCAATAATTCAATTTTAAGGCAATTAAACAATAATCTGATTAAAATCTACCATGTAAACAGCAATTTTTGATTAATTTAATCCGATTAAGGTCATAATAGAACTAAACAGTATTGGAGTTCAGACATGTGGAGTATGTCGATTTTAGTCGCATTATTAAAGTGCAGTACAGACATGTAAACACCACAATCTAACTATTACCGTCATGTTAGACTTTTCGCCGCATTTTGTGACAGGATGGTACACACACACACACACGACTGTCTGACTATTCTTTGCACCTACCGAGTCAGTGAAGACCAGTCACCTGCATCTCGAAATGCAGGTTTTTTTAGGAGGAACTTTAAAACTACACTCTTTTAGCAGTTCATTGTTGCATCCAATATCTCGTTTGTCACGGAGGGCATGCATGAAATGTTCCCGAATGAAAGTGAAAGTGCCAAACTGCAGTTAAAGTTGACAAATTAAAAAATCACCTGAAATTGCTCGGTGACACAATCTTAATCAAATTATGTGCAATAACATGTAAATAGGATCATGAAAGGAACATTCAAAAAGCAGCTCATGTAAACACCTTAATCATATTAGTGTCTTAATTATGTAAACATAGTCACTGTGTCTGTCCCGCTTGTCGCCAAGGTAGGTCACAGGTACGGACATACACACACGAATAAATGATGAAAAAACGAAAGTTTGTTGTACAGTTGGCGGTTCACTTTTATTATTTGGTACGAGGGTCATTCATATCAAAAGTGAACCGTACCAGAGTTTGGACAAACCGTACCCCTGACCACCTCTTCAGGTGAACTCTGGTACGGTTTACGGGTGACAACGTTCATACTAGGGTTGTCGCAATACCATTAATTCATTTACGATACTATACCAGCTGAAGTATCACAATCGAAGCAGTATTGCGATACTGTAATTCATAACTCCAATTATAAAAGAAAATTGTCAGGCCTAAACATAGTCGTCTTTGCTAAAACAAAGCTAAATTTGGGCTGTCAGTGAAAATCTAATAGACGTCTAAGAATAGGCCAAAACTAGACTAGTCATCAATAAACAGAAATGATTGACTACACATAAAATCTGTCTAATCTGTCTAGTTGACGACTAGTCTAGTTTGGGGCTATTCTTACAGTAGATGTCTATTAGATTTTCACTGACAGCCCAAGTTTAGCCTTGTTTTAGCCAAGCTGTGTACATTTAGATATCTATTAGATGTCTATTAAACACAGAATTGTTTGCTGGGATCCCTTTAATTAAATTCGATTCAATTCAAGTTTATTTGTATAGAGTTTTTCACAATAAGCTTTACAAAAGGTGCACATTATTGCATTACAGTCAAGTTAAGGTTATTAGTTACCATAACTTTATTAGTTTCAAATAACTTTAACTAGTAACTAATAGCTTTTAACAGTTTAAGTTATTCTACAGTACATAAACCTAGTTAACCTGCAGTTATATAGTAGCTGATTTCTGTGTTCATGTTCAGTGGTGATGTATTTGTGAAATTTACTCAGCTCATTCAAGATTTTTGAGTAGAATATTTAAAGACGATCTGTAGTCTTTGGTCATTCATACAATTTTTTACAAAAGCCCAAGTTTGCACTTCATTTGTGGAAAGCACCCTTAACTTAAAAGTCCTCAACCTGTTTGACTTTCCTCTGTTAAACACAAAAGATATTTTGAAGAAAGCTGGAAACATTATTTGTTTTTATTCTTATGGAAGTTAATGGTTACAGGTTTTCAGCTTTCTTCAAAATATCTTCTTTTGTGTTAACAGAAGAAAGAAACTTGTAAAGCTTTGGAATCGCTTGAGGGAGAGTAAATAGTGAGTAAACTTTCATTTTTGGGTGCAGTATTCCAGCAAGCATGTCTACTAGTCATCAAAAAAGAAATGATTGACTACACATAAAATCTGTCTAATCTGTCTAGTTGACGACTAGTCTAGTTTGGGGCTGTTCTTACAGTAGATGTCTATTAGTTTCACTGACAGCCCAAGTTTAGCCTTGTTTTAGCCAAGCTGTGTACATTTAGATGTCTATTAGACGTCTATTAAACACAGAATTGTTTGCTGGGATCCCTTTAATTTGGATTCAGTTCAAGTTTATTTGTATAGAGTTTTTCACAATAAGCTTTACAAAAAATACACTGCATTACAGTCAAGACATAGTCGTCTGGCTAAAACAAGGCAAAACTTTCATTTTAGGGTGAAGTATTCCTTCAATTCAATTAAATTCAAGTTTATTTGTATAGCACTTTTTACAATAAGCTTTTGAAAAAGGTGTACATTCTTGCATTACAATCAGGTTAAGGTTATTAGTTACCATAACTTTAAGAGTTCCAAATAATTTTAACTAGTAACTAATAACGTTTACAGTTAAAGTTTATTTTATATAAACATAGTTAACCTGCAGTTATATAGTAGGTGATGGTCTGTGTACATGTTCAGTGAGGTGTATTTGTGTAATTACTCAGCTCATTCAAGAATTTCGAATAGAATATTAAGGATCTGTAGTCTTTGGTCATTCATACAATTTTTACAAAGGCCCAAGTTTGCCACTTGATTTGTGGAAAGCAACCCTTAACTTAAAAGTCAACCTGTTTGACTTTCTTCTGTTGAACACAATAAATATATATATATATATATATATATATATATATATTATATATATATATATATATATATATATATATATATATATATATATATATATATATATATAGTATATATATACACATATACTATATATATAACATTTTTTTTTTTTTTTTTTTTTTTTTATAGAAAGCTGGCAACAATTATTTGATTTATTCTTATGAAGTTAATGGTTACAGGTTTTCAGCTTTCTTCAAAGTATCTTCTTTTGTGATCGATAGAAGTAAGAAACTGGTAAAGGTTTGGAATCGCTTGAGCGATTCACCTCAGTAGCTTGAGCTTATTCACAATAAGCTTTACAAAAGGTGCACATTATTGCATTACAGTCATGTTAAGGTTATTAGTTACTATAACTTTATGTTCCAAATAATTTTAACTAGTAACTAATAGCTTTTAACAGTTTAAGTTATTCTACAGTACATAAACACAGTTAACCTGCAGTTATATAGTAGCTGATGTCTATGTACATGTTCAGTGAGGTGTAATTTACTCTGCTCATTCATGATTATTGAACAGAATATTTAAAGAAGATCTAGTCTTTGGTCATTCATAGAATTATAAAAAGGCCCAAGTTTGCACTTGATTTGTGAAAGCACCCTTAAATGTTTAAAAATGTTCACTATTATTCAGTTCCCAAGTAACTGAAAGTGTGAATCATAAAGTCACATATGAAGTGTTAATGTAATGCTTTCGCTCAGGCATGCTTCCACATTTCTTGTGCCTGAAAAACACACCATCATTTCCTAATAGTTTCTTGAAACATTATTTATGAAAGATGTGAGTTTGTGTGAGACTGCGTGTCAGCTTGTGTGTTTTTGTAGAGGGCAGTTCCGGACACTCTATCCTGTATTGATCCCTGTCTAGCTTTGGGCTATAAATTCTCTGTTCGTTACAGATCGAATCGATAGGTAATTAGTCTGGGACATAAATGATGGAATCAAACATTGTGCATGGGATCCATGCTGCTTTTGATTTAAATGCCCAGGTAATATTAGTTGGTGTGTGTGTGAAATAGGAAGGGCTATTCCTTCGCTGAAAATGGTCTCTTTATCTCTTTCAAACATTTTCTTTTTAACAAATTTAAAATTACAAATCTTTCATTTATTTCAACTGATAATGTTCAACATACACCAGTTGATTTTTCTGCAAATTTGCCTGAAATGTGACAAACCAGTCGAGGCTGTCACTGGTCTCATGGTTTGTTCGGTACGATTGTCATGCCATTGATTCGGGTTTAATTCGATATCGTGGTGCATTGACGATGCTTTCCATAAACAATTAGATATTTTACTTAGCAACACAATAATTCTTCTAATAATTTGTAATTTATAAATATATTATAAATTATTTGTAATACAACTTTGTCCTTTAATACAAGCAGTCAGATATATGACTATACCTTTAATTTTACCTGCTCACAGAAAACTCTTTTTGAATGTATCAAACAAAACTCAAGTACATGCACAGAACAACATGAGCATTTATAGCAAATAAACTAACGTAAACATTATCTTGTTTGCTTTTTGAACGTTGTTGAGCGAGTTCTTAAATACTTGGTCACACGCTCAACAGAAAAGGCTGCGATTGACTCTAATGGTCATGGACACTGAGATTATACGGGCCGCTGCAATCACAGCTGATCCATAGACGGCGATGCGTTGGAGAAAACTCACTTCGCAGACATGCTCGTTGATCCACAAGTAACGTTATTGTTGTAACATTCGAGAAAGGAGATAAAACGTTACCTCACGAACATGCCAGCAGGTCAAAGGGGCCACAGAGCGAGAGAGAGATTACAGCTTTTATTTTTTCCTAGCTGGAATTGTGCACAGTTATCTGCTTTTTAAGTAGTTGGAGCGTTAAATTACTCACGGTCGCCTCCCTCGCCACACATAACAACCGGTTATGATTATTACTGAACCAATACCGAATTGTTCGCGTGCATCGAAGAAACAATTAATTTTGACACCCCACACTGCAAAAAATGCTTTTTCTTACTTAGATTTTTTTATTTTGTTTTAGGTCAAAATATCTAAAAACTCTTAAATCAAGAAGCATTTTCTAGACAAGCACACATAGTCTTGTTTTAAGAAAAAATATGTCAAAATTAAGTCAGTTTTTTCTTAAATCGAGCAAAATAATCTGCCAATGGGGTAAGCAAAACAATCTTATGTCAAAAGGAAGAACAAGATTTTTTTGCTTACCCCACTGGCAGATTATTTAGCTTGTTTTAAGGAAAAACTCACTTAATTTCGACATATTATTTTTTTAAACAAGACAATATCTTTTGCTTTTCTAGAAAATGCTTCTTGATTTAAGAGTTTTTAGATATTTGGACTAGAAATAAGACAAAAAAAAATAGTAAGAAAAGCATTTTTTGCAGTGTAAAAACAGCCATTGTGATTTCTTTTTTTTTTTTTTTTTAACCCAGCAGTTGGTTTTGTCCATATTTGAACTAAATTTGGGCAGTTTTGTTGCTTTGCTATGACTTGGATTTCCACTATGAAATGCTAATTACTTTAATATTTCTAATTTGCTTTATTGTCTCTTTTTTTATCCAGGCTGGAAGTCCAACCTCCGTGAACGCACCCTGCAGCTTCCCCAGGAGTTCAGTGACGCCTTCAAACCAAGATATATGCAGGTAGGTTTGCCCTCCTTTTGGCCTGAAGACTCTATGTACTCCTGCTGTATGATCAAGTCCTGAAACAGAAAAAAAAGAGGACCCAAAGGGTCAAAACAAAAGTGGACCAACACAGCCATCCATCTTGATTCTGCCATTTTGTTTTCTAACCTTCCTCTCAGCTCCCCCCCACCTGTCTTTTTGTAATCTTTCTCCATGTGTTCTCTAATGCATGTCGCATGTCTCTTTACATCCGTTTTCTCTTTTCCCATCTCTGTTTCTGCACCTCTTTCTTTCTGTCCCATCCCTCTCCTTTCCTCTCGTATGCAGTTCTAATGACCTTGCTCAGGACGTGGGCTCACAGAGGCCCTTACAGGCCACCGTAGTGCTGTTGAACTCTAACGGTAAAAGCTCAGCATCTCAGGGTGTCACCATGACCACGCTCTGCCTGGACTCTCCCCCAAGCCCAAAAATAGGACTTTATTTGGCACCGAATGGCTCTCCCTTCTCAAACCGTCAGTCAACCTTAAACCAGATGCAGGAAGTCTCAAGTTCTCAAAGTCTCTGAATGATGTGGGGCAAAAGATGGACACTCTATGCAGCGGCCTTCACTTTATAGACCGCACCTGTTCGGATGGGGAGCTGGAAACGGAAAAGGAACAACTCATGCAAGATGGCCACATCAAAGCCCTCAATGGTCACGGCCCTCCCCCCTCCTCTGTTTGCTTCTCAACCTCCATCCTTCCTCAACAACTACAAATACATCTCCAACCCCGGCCTGAGCAGTGTCTGGCTCCCTCTGCGCCTCCTCATTCAGACCGTCGAAGAAGCTCCAACTTCTTGCGCCTCATCTTCCCCTTCACCCGTTCTTCCACCGCAGGAAGTCTGCAGGCGTCTGAGATGGGGAGTTATGCTTCAAGGCTGCACATCGACAAGTCCTCCAGCGCCGTGCTAGACGTCAGCGAGTCCTGCTGTATGGAGGAGATAGGAGACGATGAGGTGTTTGAGGAGGACCCGTCCCGGTGGAAGATGAAGATGGAGGGGGTACGGGCTCCGCTATGTTCCCTCGAGGAAGACTGCGACTTGGATCCATGCACCTCTCCACTGTCGGAGAAGAACGAGCCACTGTCGCCTTACTCCCTATCCGGGGACTGCTGCAGGTTGGTGGGGCTTCCTCACTCCCGTCCGGCTCCTCTTACCCATGGGCTCTACCTTTAGAGTGATTCGTACCTCATAGTCCCGCAGCAGCCCTTTCCCCTGGATGCCGAGTTCCTACCAGTCCTAGTTTCTTCTTCCAGTTAGATCCTTTGTGCTGTGGTAGTTTTCACTCCCACTGCTGATCGATAGTCCTGTTCATCTAGGAGTGAGGTTTCGAGTGCTAAAGATTCACACTGTGAGAAAGTGTCCAGGGCCGGTTGTGTGGGATAGTCCAAGCAGATTTCCTCAGAGAGATCCAGTCGATACTAAGGGTAGCTTGCGGAGTGCTGTAGTTTAGGTAGAGATTTAAGATCTGGGTTTGATTGTGGCTTCGGGATTAGAGATCTGGTAGCAATAATTGTATTGATGGTCCTCTACAGGTCCACAGGTTTGCCTCTGGAAACAATTAGAGTAACTTATGAGGTGTGTAATTGATTTTGCTGATGGCAAAGTAACTAACTTGGGAAGAAAAACTACATTTTAAGTCCAAATGGTTATAAATATGACTTTTGGTTATCTAACATTCTTTTATAAGAAATATTTGATTTCAGGAATCAGTGGCTTTTTTTTTTTAAAAGGGGGGCAATGTCCAAAAGTGGATACTTTCAGAGTTGTTGCTACGCTTGAATAACTAATTCGTATTACGGCCTGTTTAAACCGGGCCACTTCATGTGTTTTTCCTGAAGTGAGCCAAAGTGCTGTACAGAAATATACAACAAAATAAGCATAATAGTATATAAAATACAAGATAACTAACAACTAACACAGAAAGTCCGGCCTTTAAATAGGACCTGAATCATTGCAGTGATATGCCCTTGATGCTACAAATGATTTTATATGTACTTTACATTTAAAAATACTGGCTTTTTGCACTTGCACTCACTTTCCAGTAAAACATCTTTATACGTGCACAAGCCAGGCTCTAAAAGCAGGATTTTGCTATGCAGGGAAAAAAACCGCCATATCGTGACATATTTTCTGATGTGCACTCGGACACATCTCAGTGGAATTTCATTGTGTGGCTTATATTGACCTTATTCTTCAATGCGGAAGTACGCTCGTTTTTGCGATTGTTTTAGAACTTCAGATTCAGCTGCCTATGGATAATGACTAGGAATAATAAACCGCAGGAAACGGTCAAACTACTTGCTCTACAAAGTGTTTGCATGATTATACAGACAAAACAGAATCATATAATAAGAAAACAAGCTGTTTTTAATGTCTAAAAATGAATGGAAGGGAATGGGACCAGAAGTCTCCAGCCAAAAGATTCAAATGGCTGCGCCCGTTTGTACGCAAAGAATAAGGTGAATAGAGAGCATAGAAAATAAGAAAATGGCAGTCATGTAAATAACACAAGGCTATTGTGTTGATTTAATAAAATAACAAAGTATTTATCCCACAACAGTGTTTCCTCTAGGATTTTTTCCAGCTGTGGCGGCAGAACTTTTACACGGATGTACCAACTACCTATGGGTGTTATTTCTATGACACATGTTGTGAGCTCATTTATGTAATACGAGCATGCGAATCTCTGCTTGCGCGCTGATTTCCTCTGTTCGTGCACAACTTTACACCCTGAAATATACGCTGCTCAAGTGCGATTTAGTGCGTTTATGTGACGAGTACATCTCCAACATTTATTAGATTTGCTAGGAATATTTATGAATGTCTCCGGTAGACCGACAGAGCGGCATTAATGCGTCCTGAAGTAAAGTGAAACAGCTAAAAGTAGCTGAACAGTCCTGAAGTAAAGTGAAACCGCTATAAATTCCAGCCAGATAAAGTCATTGTATGCAGAACCATAGACCTTTATCTATACAGTATAATTATGGAAACTGTGTTCATCTTAACTGAAAGCTACGTCGTGTTTGCTGGTCTCACGTACGCACCTGTCAGTCAGCCAGCATGTCACCGTAAAGGGTTAAACAAATAACGCACAGCACTACTACGATTACAGAAAGTTTTCGCTGTTATAATTCCCTTACCTTTTAATACGTTTTGGTGCGATTATAACCTGCTATTAAAAACAACAACAACAATGACTGAATGTGTTGAATGGGAAGCTGTAATATAGCCGTGGCGGGATGAATTTTGGTGTGGCGCCCCGCCATGGAAGAATGAATGTAGCGGAAACCATGCACAGACCTTATCTGTGGAATGGGGACCATGGATGACTTTGTGTGTATGAATGTGAGTAATAGTAATGTTGCTGTAGATTCATTTAGTTAATCAAATAATTTAGTTAATATTAATTATAATTCATTGTAATGAATAAAACCCACAAAATTTTGATGAACACAGAGAAACCATATATTGTTGGTCATGTTTTTAGTTTTCATGTTTCATCAGTCAAAGCATCTTCATCTGCATGTTATTCAGCTAAAATTCTGTGCCTCCAAAATTGTACCCTCTTGAGTATTTTTTACAATTGAAATTGAGCTTACTTCACAACTATTGAAAAATATGTTCTGTGTAGAACAAATATGAGTGGAACTATGAATGAAATCTGGACATACTATATCCATTATTTTCTCATTGTCATTCTTTCCTTCCATTCCTAACTCCTCTCTTGTGACCTTATGAGAATCCACTATAAGTATTAGGCCATCTTCGTATATTTGACTAACATTTTTATGAATATCTGATATACTTTTCAAATATTGTTTTTCACCCTTTGTATAGTTGGAAAGTATATTTATTCAAATGCAACCTGGCTTATATCGGAAAGCAGCTACGATCGACAAGATCTGCTTTCTCTAAGGTAAAGTCTTGGCACTTTACCTGAGCTTCACTGTATGTCTTCTGTTATATCAATTGTTTACATCTTCCTTAAAGGTGAGGTGAGGTTGCTTCCCACACGTATTAGCACTCGCACATGGTGCTGTGAAAACACATGTGCTCTTAAAATAGTTGACATTTAGAGATCGGCCAGCAAGACTTATTGGTTTAAAGCAGAGCTGAAATACCCAGGCTTGGAGATCTGCCACAAAGCAAGCTCAGGTGTCTTGAGGTGTGACCCACGGCAAGGACACAGTTTTATGTGGGAGGAACGGGATGTGCTGGTGCATTTCAGACTTTTAACAGCATCTGAATATTTTTGATTATTATATGTAAAGATATAGGATAATTCTGAAAATCCTGTCTGCTGGGAAAAAGTATATATTTCTCAGCTTTTATATACAGTACATTGGCTATTACAGCAAGCAAACGCATTTAATAATTGCTGACCAGCTTTTTGCATGTATCCACTAGTATTTTTGCCCATTCATCTTCAGCGATGAGCTCCAAATCTTTCAGATTGGAGGGTCTCCTTGTCATCGCCCTGATCTTTAGCTCCCTCCACAGATTCTCAATTGGATTTAAGTCAGGACTCTGGCTGGGCCACTGAAAAACGTTAATGTTTTTGTCTGCTAACCATTTCTTCACCACTTTTGCTGTAGGATTTCGTTGTCGTTGTCATACTGAATTGTCTGCTGGTGCCCAAGGCCAAGTTCCCCTGCAGATTGCCTGATGTTGTTGTTGAGAATGTTGATGTATTGCTCATTTTTCATGTAGGTTGAATAAAATTAAATAAGTCAGTATGAATAATTTAAGATTTGACTGTGTATACTGTAAACACTTTCATGGCCTGGGTGGTATTCAGAAAACTTATGCAAATTGGTCAATTTAATTCTTTAATGTGAATTCAAATTTAGTTAATTATTTGTACTCAAAAATTATCAATTATGTAGTCATGCTACTTTTCATGTATACATTTTTAGGTGAAATCTTATAAGACTTGTGGAAACCTTTTTTTCTTCCACAAGAAAAAAAACTGACTTAATATTTTTTTTCTGGTAATTTTGAGTTTGTATCTTGATATTCGTTTGTATCTTGATATGGTCTGAAGAGGCAAAGAAGATCATTCTCATCAAACTTTCAGTCCCATGGGAAGAGGGTTGTGAGCAAGCGTTTGAGAGGAAGAGTGCCAAATACCAAGACCTCTTGCATGACTGCAGGGAGAAAGGTTGGCAGGCATGGCTCTTCCCAGTCGAGGTCGGCTGTAGAAGATTTCCTGCCCAGTCAGTATGGAGGATGCTTACAGCCATTGGGGTGATGGGGAGGGAGAGAAAGATAACTGTTCACAGGATGGGGGAGGCAACAGAGAGAGCTTCTTGCTGGTTATGGAGCAGGAGAGAGGAGCTTAGCTGGAAGCCAGGGTGAGTTGATGAGCAGTGATTTGGCCACCACTGCTGACTCACCAATGTTGAGGGTGTTGCGGTTTAGGGTTGAAACACCCAATGATCATTGGGTACCGCCTAATGACGTGAACTCTTCCTGGCCAAGGCTACATTCACCAAAAGTGAATGAAGGAGAAGTACCCTTCATTGGATGTAATTGTAATTATCCAAAATGTAATGTAATTCTAGAGAGAGAGAAAAAAAGAGATACCTTGCAATTCAGAATAGTGAGATATTAAGTTGTTATTTCATTTAAATGTTAAATTTTTTTTAATGTATTTTTATTATATTGCAGTAAAAAGTTCCATAAATAAAGTGCATATTAATACAAATAATAATATTTTATTATTGCTAACACTAATTTTGCTACAAGGGGAGTAGAAAATGTTCCTTAATTAGTGTACCAAAATTACAGAATCACACCAAATACATTAAACATCATGATGGATTTAAAAAAAAAAAAAAAAAGGCCTTAAAATAGATGTCATCAAGAATGATACCTCTTAGTGTATTTACTTAAATACCGAACTAAATAGAGTGATTGTTTGTTTAATTAAACCACTATTCCAGAACAGCAGGTCAATGAGCCATGAGCCAAACCTCATGAAAAGGCCGGACAGAATGTCTTAAAAGTGCCAATTGGATTGATTCTTTCTATTCTAATTTAATCTGATCTAGCTCTGTGTAATGTTCTTAATACATTCTGATTAAAATAGAAAGGAAGTGAGAGGGGGGAAAATGAATCTGGCCTTTTGTAGTCGTGAAAAATATGAGTGATCATAAACAAAAGGAGTCTATTAAAGCGATGCGCCTTGAGCTCGCAGGCTGTAAAAGCGCTTGTAAGATGATGGAGATGTGACAGGCATCGTTTTTTCTCTTTGTCTTTGCTGTTTTTTAATCTTGTAGAGCCTTGACTGGATGTGGCGCGTCTGAAAATAGTCATTATCCTGGTCATTGAGTCTAAAAAGCCTCCTCTGGACGTTGACACGCAAGCAATCTTCCCTCTCATTTGTGCCCTGGTAGCTAGTTAACATTTACAGGGTCTTTATCATGCAGGATATGATTGATACATCCATTACAGTGGCTCAACCGTGTGCAGGGACCATGATGTCAATTACTGAATGTTGTTGTTTCTGTCAGTAAATATAAAAGTCATGTATGCTAGTCTGTCTATAGTTGTCTGGAAAGTACTGCTTGAATTGTTTAATGAATGCAGTCAAGTCTCTAAAGACTGGACTTTTTGTGCATTTAGCAGACTTAGCAGGTTTTATTTAAAGCAAGATACACTATTCAAAATGTGCATTTTATCATATCACGTTTCCAGGGACTCAGCCCCATGCACTGCAAGCATGTAAATATGTTTCCCCTTGTGTGTGTGTTTTCAGTTCTACCAGCAGCCGTGTCCATAATAATTCATAATTTGTGGTGAAAAACATTTGCATTGAATAAATGTTGTGCAAAGTGTGTTCATTTTTTCGTTCTATTGTTTCTTTTTCATTGCATTGCATGTGCAGCTAGCTTAAAATTGTATTAGTGATAATTAAGGTATTTTTTTATGGTTTGATTAATCAATTTGCCTAGGCACTATTCTTCAACAAACATCCCAAAATATCATCTGCCATAGGGTGTTGCATAAGCACTGTTACAATTGTACCTTTTAGGGTACAAGTGGCCCGTCACTGGGGTACAAACTTGTACATTCTCCATTTGTACTATTTAAGGGAGAATTTTGTACCCCCAAGGAACAAAATTGTAGACACTGAAGGTACAGAAATGTACCTTATTATATAGCATTTTCAGGGTACTTACCAGTGGTGGAAAGAGTATTGAAAAATCATACTTAAGTAAAAGTACAATTACTAAATGTAGATTAAAAGTATCTGTTGTAAAAATTACTCAAAGTATGAGTAAAAAGTAGCCCTTGTAAACTACTCAAGATTAGTAAGTATTGAGTATTATGCTGTGAAAAGCTGATATGTTTACTTGCGATTTGTGCATGTGTGTGTAAATGTAACATTCTGTAGTGCGTTTAGTGCAAGATTTTGGACATCTTCTTGGACACTTTTAATGCTTCCAATCGTTTGCTGCATTTATTAAGCGCCTATGTTTTGAGGTAGTTCAGTATGGTGCGATTTGCTTTCTATGTGCAGTTTGATTGGACAGGAATCACAGGACTGATTTTTCTAATCCCCATAGACAAGAAAAAAATAAAGTAGTGACTGCAGGTTGAAGGAAAATAGTGGAGTAAAAGTACAGATACTGCAGTAAAAATGTACTCAAGTGAAAGTAAAAGTGCACATTTTTAAAACTACTTGGTAAATTACAATTCCTGATAAAAACTACTCAATTACTGTGGTTTGAGTATTTGTAATTTGTTTCTTGACACCACTGGTACTGACTCAGCCATTTCGATCCTTTGGTGACTGCATGCATAAATAAATTAAATATTTTGGTTTACAGATGCCCATTTTTATTTAGAAATGTACAAATATTTCATTACAAATAACAACTGAATGTGTCAAGGAATAAAATTACACAGCAAGTATAAAGCAGTAATTTAAAATGGTAAAAAGAACAATTTGGATAAGTAAAACATTGTTTACCCACTGTTGGCTACAGTAAATAATGTACACTAACACAAAGACCACAAGAATATGGGCTATAAAGGTACAAAAATTTACCTTTCAAATCTAAATCTGAATGTTTGTACTTTTATAGCCCATTTGGTAACAAAATTGTACCCTAAAGGACCAATTTGGGACCTTTTAAAAGGTAAAATTTTGTTCCCAGATAGGCTAGCAAAGTACAAACATTCAGATTTAGATTTGAAAGGTACATTTTTGTTCCTTTATAGCCCATATTTGGGACCTTTAAAGATACAATTCTATATTTTCTATATTTTGTTCCCCTATGAACAAAATTATACCCTCACTGTACCTTTTTTTCTTCTAACATTGTATATCTATGCTATTATATCTGATGGTTAAATCTGACCATAGCCTATAACTATGGCCAGACTAAATCTGCTAACATTTTTTGCTATTTTCGTGCAGAGTTTTGTACAAAATCTACAGATTTTTGTGGATGAAAAATGTATAACATGAAAATAATAACTCTTATTTAATGTTTAAAATGCAAATTAGATCCAATTGTTTGGTAAACAAAGCAAGTCTCTCATATAATACAAAGACTAAAGACTAAAAAATAATATAATTATTTGCATATTAGTTAATAATATTACTGAAATTAATACAAAAACTGAATAAATGCATATTTACACACATTTACATAAGTAAATAAACAGATTCAATGATGGGCTAAACAAATCTGTGTTAATCGGCAGATTTCTGCATGTACAGATTCCATGTGGGCCTACCCATAACACACTTTTGCATGTTAATAGTTTTTTTTTCACGTCCTGAGAGGAGTTAAATTGACATTAGACCTGTCCACTTTTGTTTGGAATGCATCCCAGACCACCTCCTGGTTTGAAAGATCACATTTATATTGGTCTTGAATACATTTCAGAGAGGATTTACACCTTGTCTTTTCACAACCAGATAGCTATCAGATCAGACAATACGCATGAAGTGACTCGGATAAAATGAAATAATTATTTCTTTAAAAAAAAAAGAGATTATTATTTATGTCTGTTATATACTCTCAAAAATCAGGGTACAAAAGTTGCCACTGTTGGCGGTACCTTATCAAAAGGTAAATGTTTGTACCTAAACGGTCCATGTGTGGATATCCTAAAGGTATAAATTGGTACCTAAATTATATGAATCAGTCCTTTAGTGTACAAAAGCGCACACTCTGAAAAGGTACAGCCCCTGTGACAGCTTTGTTTCTGAGAGTGTAGACTACATGACTGTTTTAAACTAATTTGAAAAAGTATGTTTTTTAAATATTTATTTTATAATTACTTTACAAAATTCACCACAATACTCTTGTAAGAAAATACCAGCACTTGGTACAGATTTTCAGTATCACCTTCACCTAAAATGACTATCTAATCCTATTTATGTGAACTACATAAGCCTGCCTGCAGGTTTGAGCTCACGGACTTGTTGCTATGACAACAATTCTAGGATGAGCTTCAAAGAACCAAACAATCCTGGATTGTGTCAAATGGTCAGCTATCAGGTCCAGCTAACTGAGTAATCCAAGTATGAAGAACTCACCTCAGTTGCTCTGGTTTGTGGAATCTTATTTTATTTATTTATTTTTTATTTAACATTTTACCTTTTCTTTCTTTTTCCATTCTATTTTCTTTTCATTTTCATTTCCTTTTCAACTCCTTTTCATTTCCTTTCCTTTCTTCTTGCTTTTCCTTGTCCTTTCTTTTAATTTAATTTTCTTTTTCCCATTCCCTTTCTTGTTCTTTCCTTTCCTTTCCTTTTTCAATCCCTTTCCTTTTGCTTTCCTTTCCTTTTCCGTTGCTTTCCTTTTTCATTTCTTTCCTTTTGCTTTTCCTTTTCATTTCCTTTTCCTTTAATTTCCTTTGCTTTTCCATTCCTTTTCCATTTCCTTTCCTTTTCCCTTTCATTTCCTTTCCTTTTCCATTTCATTTACTTTCTTCTCCTTTTCCATTTCCTTTCCTTTTGCTTTTCCATTTCATTTCCTTTCAATTAATTTTCTTTCCTTTTCCATTTCCTTTCATTTTGCTTTTCCTTTCCTTTCATTTCATTTCTATTCCTTTTTCTTTCCATTCGTTTCCCTTTTTCTTTTGTTTTTCTTTTCATTTCCTTTCCTTACATTTTCTTTTTCATTCCCTTTCCTTTCCCATTTCCTTTCCTTTCATTTAATTTTCCATTCCTTTTCCTTTCCCATTTCCTTGCCTTTTCCATTTCCTTTCCTTTTGCTTTTCCATTTCATTTCCTTTCCCTGCCTTTCCTTTCCTTTTCCATTTCCAGTTCCTTTCCTTTTGCTTTTCCATTCCATTTTTCTTTCCTTTCCTTTTTGTCTTTATTGGATTTTATTTAAGTTTTATCATATTTTAACAAACATCTATTTTACAAATCATTTGTCATATAGTAGATTTATTGGATGCTTTGTTTTTTTTTTTTCTTTTTTTCTTCTTCTGTTTTTTAACTTTTCTTAGTTTAGTTTTTACACTGTAAAATATTGACGACAAAAAGTCAAGACAGCAAAAATATTTTATGTTGGTTACATTTATTTTAATGAGTTAATCTGTTTTTAACTATTTTATACAAAATTATACAAAGTTTAACTTAATATTTTTAGTCAGTTTGATTGATGTAAGTTGAGATGACTAGAAAATGTTTTTTGATTCAACTAAAAAAAAAAAAACATAGCAACAATATTATTTTTACAGTGTAATCATTAAAAGTCAGCTTTAAAACGTCAAAGTGTAGTCATTAAAAAGTCAGTTGATCTATACGTTGGAAAGATATTCCACCAGATCAGCAGTCACGTGCAGCATCATCTGAAGAGCACCAGAGACCATAAACTCAGCTTCTCTTTGAACTAGTGCTTGCCTCAGCGGAACAATGCCTCTCACATCCTCATAATAGGAATGTTGACATTTGTCACACAGTTGTTTATACGTGCTGCTTTCCCAGATGACCTCTAAGCTTATTAAACTTCGCCTGAGTCAATTCATATGCATAAAAGTCCACGAGTGATAGATAGAAGAAAACAAAAAAACAAAGCAGCCCATGATAGTTCAGACCTTCATAACATCTCATTTGTTTCTCAACAATGATATTACATAGAGAATAGATTGAGCCTTCAAACTTCTCTTTATCTCCCTTAGGATACTTTCAACAAATCCAGCCTTCCTTCCACTAACAAACAGCGTTTCCTTTCCCCTTTGCTGGTGTGATTTTAAAGTTTACCGGTTGGATACTTCTATAGGTTCTGCTGATGTTTTTATTGGGAGTTATTTCCATGAGTCCTGCAGGAAAGGCAGCTGTTGGATTTATGTTTACAGTGGGACTGTGATGTAGTAAATAAAACACAGAAACTGCGTCTGTCTATCCTGACCTTTCACCCCTGTTTTATATGTTTATCCTACTCCAGCTCTGTCCACTACATCCTCATTCGCTGTGAAATTGTGATTTTGAACAGCAGAGAAAGGGTTTTATTCTGGCGCAGGCTCATTGGAAATACATACCTCAGCCACATTTGTGCAAAATGCTCAGCATCACACGTAAAACACTGTAGAAAGTGAGCTACTGAGCAAACTGACCATGACAGAAAAGTTGTTCATATAGAGATGGATAGGTGAGGCAAACTTAATTGATTTGTTGTATTTACAGGGTTCCCACAGGTCATGGAATTTCTGGAATATCATAGAATTTTATTATTTGTCTATTTCAGAAATTGAAATGCAGGGAATGTTTATATATATACACAGTGCATCCGTCAAGTATTCATAGCGCTTTACTTTTTCCACATTTTGTTATGTTACAGCCTTATTCCAAAATGAATTAAAATAATTTATTTCCTTAAAATTCTACACACAATACCCCATAATGACAATGTGAAAAAGGATTTTTTGAAATTGTTGCAAATTTATTAAAAATAAAAAACCTGAAAAATCACATGTACATAAGTATTCACAGCCTTTGCTCAATACTTTGTTGATGCACATTTGGCATTTGAATATGATGCCACAAGCTTGACAACACACCTGTCAATTTTTGTCCATTCTTCTTTGGTTGTATGAGAAGCGATGATGTACAGCCGTTATCAGATCCCTCCAGAGATGTTCAATAGGATTGAAGTCTGGGCTCTGGCTGGGCCACTTAAGGACATTCACCAAGTTGTTGTGAAGCCACTCCACTGATATTTTGGTGGTGTGCTTGGGTCATTGTCCTGCTGGAAGATGAACCGTCGCCCCAGTCTGAGGTCAAGAGCACTCTGAAGCAGGTTTTCATTCAGGATGTCTCTGTAGATTGCTGCATTCATCTTTCCCTCTATCATGACTAGTCTTCCAGTTTCTGCTGCTGAAAAACATCACCACAGCATGATGCTGCCACAACCATGCTTCACTGCATGGATGATATTAGCCTGGTGATGAGCGGTGCCTGGTTTTCTCCAAACGTAATGCCTGGCATTCACTCCAAAGACTTTAGTCTCATCAGACCAGAGAATTTTGTTTCTTATGGTCTGAGAGTCCTTCAGATGGCAAATTCCAGGCAGGGAGTGGCTTCTGTCTGGCCACTCGACCATACAGGCCTGATTGGTGGATTGCTGCACAGATGGTTGTCTTTCTGTAAGGTTCTCCTCTCTGTCCACATTAGAACGCTGGAGCTCAGACAGAGTGACCATCAGGTTATTGATCATCTCCCTGACTAAGGCCTTCTCCCCAGATCACTCAGCCAAGACAGCCGACCAGCTCTAGGAAGAGTCCTTGTGATTCCAAACATCTTCCACTTACAGATGATGGAGGCCACTGTGCTCATTGGAACTTTCAGAGCAGCAGAAATGTTTCTGTAACCTTCCCCAGCCTTGTGTCTCGAGACGATCCTATCTCGGAGGTCTACAGACAATTCCTTTGTCTTCATAGTTTATTTGTGCTTTGACATGCACTGTCAACCCTGGGACCTTATATAGACGGGTGTATGCCTTTTCAAATCATGTCCAATCAACTGAATTGACCACAGGTGAACTCCAATTAAGCTGCTGAAACATCTCAAGCATGATAAGTGAAAACAGAAGGTGCCTGAGCTCAATTTAGAGCTTCACGGCAAAGGCTGTGAAAACTTGTGTATGTGATTTTTCAGGTTCATTTTTAACAAATTTGCAATTTTCAAAAAAATCTTTTTTCACATTGTCATTATGGGGTATTGTGTGTAGAATTTGGAGGAAATAAATGAATTTAATCCATTTTGGAATGAGGCTGTTACAAAAAAATGTGGAAAAAGTGAAGCGCTATGAATACTTTCCGGATGCACTGTATTGTCCAAGTCATGGATTATCAGGGATTTTTTTGTTTGTTGCTATAAATTTTAGTTTCCATTTATAAAAATGTAATTTTTCTATTCCATAATTTTAATCGTTATTATTTCACGCCTGTTGTTATGGTTAGACTTATTCGAAATCCAGGAAAATACCAAAACACATAATCAAAACAGACCATATGCCTGCAATGATTCAATCGGAATATTATCAATCTATCTTATATCTAATACTTTTGTGCACACAAATTACAGCTTCTTCTCTTCAGTGTCAATATAAGGCACACATTCACAATATTTATTTTTTCTAAATCTGTGGTAAATAGGTCATGGAAATGCAGTTTATTTTAGTCAGGGAAAAGTCAGGGATTTGTTTTTTTTCTTTAGAATGGGAGCCCAGTTTTTATTTGGTGTTGTGCAAAGAACTGCACAAAATAATCCTTTATTGGTCAATATTATGTCTGTTTAACTATCATTAGTGTGAAAAGGAACAAAAATTGTTGGTGTCATTCTGCCCTGTAGCATTAATTTTACCTAGAAACTGTAGTCAAATGTACAGTTGAAAAATTATTAGCCCCCTGTTTATTTTTTTCCCCAATTTCTGCTTAACGGAGAGAAGTTTTTTCCCAACACAATTCTAAACATAATAGTTTTAATAACTCATTTCTAATAACGGATTTATTTTATCTTTGCCATGATGACAGTAAATAATATTTTACTAGATATTTTTCAAGACACTTCTATACAACTTAGTGATATTTAAAGGCTTGACTGGGTTAATTAGGTTAACTAGGCAGGTTAGGGTAATTAGGCAAGTTATTGTATAACGATGGTTTGTTCTGTAAACTATCAAAATAAAACATAGCTTTAAGTGGCTGATAATTTTGACCTTAAAATGGTTTTTAAAAAATAAAAAAGGCTTTTATTCTAGCTGAAATAAAACAAATAAGACTTTCTCCAGAAGAAAAAATATTATCAGACATACTGTGAAAATTTCCTTTCTCTGTTAAACATCATTTGGGAAATTTAAAAAAAATAAAAAATAAAAGGGGGGCTAATAATTCTGACTTCAATTGTATGTTGAAGTACATGTTTCCCAAAAAATGTTGGCTGAAGCATGATTTTCCAACAAGTGTTGCAATATTTAAAGCTTGTAATCTTAACAAATATTAAAGTGCCACTATTAACTCTAAGTTTAAAACATTGTTTACTTGTTGACGTGAATGTAGTGTGTATTGTAGCTGATTGATTGTGAATGTGAAACATCTGCAATGATCTGACGAAAGTAATATTTTGGGGGATTTTATTTTGACAATATACTGTATAAACTAAGGGTGTGCACCATGACTCATTTCATTAATGTTTAGATGGAATTTTTGTAACTGGCTAGTCAGCTAGTGCAAACAAACCCTTTGATAGTCAAATATCAGGGTCTATAAACAGTCGATTTAAAAATAGCCTTATAGAGTCTGTGAATCTAACTGAAAAAGTTATATGCATGCAATGTGCTTTTCTTGAATGATCATCATTGCAATTTATTATTTCCTTTATTTAGCCAGGAGATCACATTGAGACAGTACTGTCTCTTCTTCCAGTGAGACCTGGTCAAGACGGCAGGAAGCACATAAAGTTTCAGACAAAAATCACAGAAAATAATACCACACGTTGTACAGAAGATGTTTAAACAATACCCTTGGGACTATTAACCGAATACAGGAACCAAATCTGATGTGTTGATTATTTATGTGAAATGTTAGCAAATTAGAAAGATAGAATGGTATAGGTTACCTAAGAGAGCCTTTAAAGTAAAGAAGTACAAATGTAATTTTCTCCTTTAATATAAAGATAACCAATCTAAGAAATCGTACAAAATGCAGTGATTCGTAAGTGAGTCTGCACCTGTGACAAAGCGTATTGCTGCATGATAAACAGAATCTAGTTTTCTGAGTAGCAGCTGCATGCATATATATAGATCACCATAATCAATTATAGACAAGAATGTACTCTCTACTAATTTCTTACGGGCCTTATAAGGAAAACTAAAAATTGACTTGTATAAGAAAGCCTTTAGCTTAAGCTTTTTCAATAACTTGTCAATGTGTATATCAAAATTTAGACTTCAGTATTCACTTTAAACCGATTTAGACTAATTAAAGCTTAATCAGTGTTCTTGTTATCTTTAATATACAATTCTTGTGTATTAAAAGCAGTGTTTGTTTAACTGCATACAATCTACATCACAATTGCAATCATCTTCAGGCGTTTACTCAGTAAAACTCCAATCTTGCTTGCGTGGGATTATGGAATTATAATAAATCAATCAACTAATCATGTTTTTGTTTTCATAATTCGATCATAATTCAATTTGACACATTATTAGCTAATATTAACTGCATTTCTAATAGACCATCACACAGAGTTTTATTTTGGACCCTCAAGATGGATTTCGGTGGGGTTTTTTGTAAGGTGAGTGGCATATTCGATAGTGTCAGGTCATAACATCAATACACCAATTATTACAAAGTATTATAATGGACAAGCTAGTAGGGGTGTAACGGATCACTGTTGATCCATGATCCGTACAGATCACGGCACGGTTCGGAACGCAGGTGACCCATGGACTAATACATTTTTTTAAACTTGTAGGTTAATCCAACATTATAACAGTTGCAGAGAGATCGCGTCCCGTGCCACTCAAATCATGCGTATGATAGCATTTTGACTTCCCTGTAAGATATAATGATGACGGACCTAAATGCTTTCGGCTATTAATTTAAAGGTGCTGTATGTAAGTTTTTGACTCTTCTAAAGCATGTAAATACCATAATATGTGTGCAGATATTTAAGAAACCTCCCAAGTGAACATACTTGTTTAACTGAAAAACAATGCTGAAGTCAGATTTTCTGCTTTGAAAATGGTTTTTCCATGCCGGAACGCTGTCTTTGTTTAGGTAAATTTAACCTGCACAATGCCAGTTTAGCCAATTATAATTCAGCACCCCGGGTTGCCTTGTTGGAAAACAACGTATTTCATTCATTCATTCAGAAAGGCTCTGAAAGCATGCGTCCGTGACCGAAACTGTTCCACCTGAGGTTATTAATTAGCAAATGATATAAATATTACGAACGTAAACATCAGGTGAGCAGGTTACATTGTTAACCGCGTGTCCTAACAACACGCTTTGTGACTAGAGAGGCAGTGATAAGCAATTTGGCTGTTTGCACCAGACAAAACACAACAGAAATTGAAATACAGCCTTTCAGAAGCACAGAATATGCACTCACTCACGAAACGGTAAGGTTTAGAATCTATTTAATACATGTTAGCCCTCTTTAGCATCATTAAATGTAGATGCTGAATCACTGATATGTGTTTAGTTCTAAAGTTCAATTTCAAACGGTTTATTGTATTTTCATGATCTGAGGTGAACTTTCTGCTGCCGCTTTTGGTATATGGCAATAAATGTCATGTAAAATGGCATTCAAACTCACATTGTTAGCATTTAGCACTGAATAAAGCACATGAGGTGTATCTGAGGTGATCACTGGTTTCTGTTGTTCAGCTGTGAGAAATAGAAGCCGTTTCTAATATATCAATTCGAGGTGTTGGTTAGAGTTTTTAATATGGAAAATATTCCCTCTATCGTGTGTCGTTGCTTTTATTTAGAACATAGTTTAAATCACTCGCTCCTGTACTCAATCTGGCAATCCGCGTTTGTCTTTGTTTTGATCCAGGAGTGCAATACCTAGTTCAACCACTGGGTGTCAAACTTACAGCAGCAGTGAGGCCAGCAGGGGGCGCCCAACCTGCGATCTGTGTGGGTCTTAATGTCCCAGTATAGTGACAGGGACTCTAAATTGCTCAGTGAGCACCGTCTTTTGGATGAGACGTTAAACAGAGGTCCTGACTCTCTGTGGTCATAAAAAATGCCAGAATGTCCTTCGAAAAAAAGGTAGGGGTTTAACCCCGGCATCCTGGCCAAATCTGCCCACTGGTCTCTGTCCATCATGGCCTCCGAACCTTCCCCATATAATAACTGGCTTCATCACTGTGTCTCCTCTCCACCAATCAGCTGGTGTGTGGTGTGCGGTCTGGCGCAAAATGGCTGCCGTTGCATCATCCAGGTGGATGCTGCACACTGGTGGTGGATGAGGAGATTCCCCCCAATATGTAAAGCGCTATATAAATGTAAGGAATTAATTACATACTGCCCCTTTAAGGTGTTTTCTGTCACTGTTTGTTTAGCCTGCATTGATGCATTCAGTGTAAAGCTGCACAATTAGACATTAAAAGATCGTGATCTCAGTTCAAACCCGCGAAACATGACTGATAAATTATAATGATTTGCATATGTTATTAATCCTTCAAAGCGCTGCGTTCAAATCTGCATCGAGAGTGATCCAGTTTTTACACTTTTCCAGTGAGTTACAAACAATTAAATAACACGGAAGTACTGGGAGAACAGTTTATAGTGCAGATTTAAACACTGATGTTTATGGTAAAATCACAGTTTAATGAAACATGACACTAAATGTTTTTTTTTTTCTTGTTTACGATTTATTTAACATTTTTTCATTTTGCAAACATATCAAACAACCCTTGTATAAATAATAATAGAGAAGAAGACAAAAATAAATAAATAAATAATAAAAGAAAAAATAAATAAATAAATAAATAAAATAAAGTAAAACCAAGTTACACAAAAAATGCGGGGTATATGTCTATATTTATGCAATAATCCCAATGTTAAAATGAAAGATTAAAAACTGATGTATTATTATTGTCAAGGGCAAGCAAGGGGGATCAGTCTGAAAAGCAATGTTTTTTGCAGTAATATTTTTGTATAAATGGAAAGCAAATGACATTTGTCTCCTCCCTCTTTTGCTGATCCGAAAAATGGTCTGATCCGTGACTCAAAAAACCGTAGTGTGATCCGAACTGCAGATTTGTGATTCGTTACACCACTAACAGCTAGAAAAGTAAAGATTGTAGACTAACTTTATGGAGGCTTGAGAAAGTCTAGCCTGAAAGTTTGAAGTAGTTTTACAGTTTAAATAATTAAAGTAGTTTTAAGAAGTTTGAAACAGTCTGCATAGAGAGATAACTACATATAGGTTAGCAGGTTTCTAGTATGCATTGGCATGTTTCTCGCTAGGTGGTTCTGAGTGGTTGCTACAGCATTGCTAGGCAGTTGCTAAGGCATTGCTAAGTGGTTGCTAGGGTGTTGCTACTTAGTTGTTTGGTTGTTCTAACTGTTTGAGGCATTGCTAGAGTGATCTAGGTAGTTGCTAAGGTGTTGCTAGGCAGTTGCTAGGGTGATCTGAGTGGTTGCTAAGGTGTTGCTAGGCGATTGCTAGGGTGTTTTGAGTGGTTGCTAAGGCGTTGCTAGGGTGTTCTGAATGGTTGCTAAGATGTTGCTTGGGTGTTCTAGGTGTTTTTTAAGATGTTGCTAGGCAGTTGCTAAGGTGTTCTGAGTGGTTGCTAAGGTGCTAGGCAGTTGCTAAGGCTTTGCTAGATGGTTGCTACAATGTTCTAGGTCATTGCTAATGTGTTGGTAGGGGGTTGCTAGGGTGTTCTGAGTGGTTGCTAAGGTGTTGGTAGGGGGTTGTTAGGGTGTTCTGAGTGGTTGCTAAGGCATTGCTAAGTGGTTGCTAGGTGGTTGCAATGGATTTTCTAGGTGGTTGCTAGGGTATTCTATGTCGTTGCTAAGGTGTTGGTAGGGGGTTGCTAGGGTGTTCTGAGTGGTTGCTAAGGCATTGCTAGGTGGTTGCAATTGTTTTTCTAAGTGGTTGCTAGGGTATTCTATGTCGTTGCTAAGGTGTTGGTAGGGGGTTGCTAGGGTGTTCTGAGTGGTTGCTAAGGCATTGCTAAGTGGTTGCTAGGTTGTTGCAATGGTTTTTCTAGGTGGTTGCTAGGAAGTTCTAGTTTGTTGCTAAGGTGTTGGTAGGGGGTTGCTAGGGTGTTCGCTAAGGCATTGCTAGGTGGTTGCAATGGTTTTTCTATGTGGTTGCTAGGGTTTTCTAGGTTGTTGCTAAGGTGTTGGTAGGAGGTTGCTTGGGTATTCTGAGTGGTTGCTAAGGCGTTGCTAGGTGGTTGCAATGGTTTTTCTAGATGGTTGCTAGGGTGTTCTGAGTGGTTGCTAGGTGGTTGCTAAGGTGTTGCTAGGCGGTTGCTAAGGTGTTCTGGGTCATTGCTAAAGTGTTGCTAGGTGGTTGCTAAGGTGTTTGGAGTAGTTGATAGGCTGTTGCTAACAAAATATAGCATATAGCTAGCATGATGTTATCATGAATTTAGTATGAATTGGTTTGTTGTTAGTGTGTCCACTGTAAAGTCATCGGCAGTTTTTTTTTTTTTTTTTACAATAGAAGTCTATAGGACAGTTGCTAGGGTGTCGTAAGTGGTTGCTAGGGTGTGGCTAAAAAGTTTAAAGGTCATCAGTGATTGGCAGATTGGTAGTCTGAGTTAAATGAGCCCAACCTTAAGTCTTTATGACAGTCCGCAAAGTTATGAGCTCACAAAGTTTGTTCCAATGTTAAGTCAGTAGGACTTTTCTGAATTTTCCGGGTCAGTTCTCGGAAAACCGTAAGTCGGATCAGTTGGAAAAGATATAGCAACCTGAGTCAGACCAGTTTGGAGTTAGTTTGGTGGTTGTAGTATGAACGGTTTAGGAAAAAGAAAAAGAAAAAGAAGAATATTAAGTTTATGTAGTATAACAGTATTCTGGCTTTCTCAAGCCACCATAATGAATATTAAACACCACACAGCTGAAAATCAAATATAGTAATGGCCATTGGTTCCAGTGTAAAAAGTAGACTAATCACAACAGAGCAGGACTTCTGTTTCAAATAGAAAAGAGAAATTCATGCATGTTTGGATGCACACAGACCTATTAAATGAAACAAAACAAACACTACACTTACACTTAATCTTTTGTAATAGTGGCACTTTAAATGAGCAGTTGCTTTTGTATTTCAGTGATGTTAATGTGTGTGGTTGCTCGTGTTGCTCTGCGGTGGTTTTAGGAGGATGACCAAGTGTTTCACCATCTCTCTCTCTCTCTCTCTCTCTCTCTCTCTCTCTCTCTCTCTCTGTGTAAATAAACTGTAGGATTTGTCACTGTGAGGGGGATGATGAGAGTCCGCTGATAACACCCTGTCACTGCACTGGGAGTTTGCGCTTCGTCCATCAGGCATGCCTGCAGCAGTGGATCAAAAGCTCAGACACTCGCTGCTGTGAACTCTGCAAATATGACTTCATCATGGAGACCAAGCTCAAGCCGCTGCGCAAGGTAAGCTATATATATATATAAATATATAGGTCTACACACCCATGCTGCAAATACACAGCATTGCAAACTCACTATGAAAAGGTGATTAAAGATTTCTAAACACAATAGTTTTAGTAACTTTTATCTTTGCCATGATGACAGTACATAATATTAATAATAATAATAAACTTTATTTCTATATCCGCTTGTTAAGTGTGACGTCACGCGAAGCGGCTTCCGGGTCCAAGCTCTCTATCAAACTGTATGAGAAGACTCATCAAATGGTAATAATAAACGTTTACAAAGCTCTGGAATACTTTCAAAAATCACGATCGCAATCTATATATCCATGCCTAATATGCGATGGCCAGAAAGTGATACATTTTTTATAAATTGTTAATTTTGGTTTTTGTAATCCCGCAAGTCCAGATTCTGATGTGTACACTATGATTTTATATAAAATTTACTTTAAAGTGTGATATGGCCATAAACGAATATTTTCTTAATTCAAATGAGTAGCGGCTTGGACCCGGAAACAGTATTCCATACGTCACCACTTTACAAACGGATATCGCCTTTGATGCTGCGTTCACACCAGATGCGGAAAGCTGCGTTCACACCAGACGTGGAAAAAGCATCAAGCCTGAGTGATTTACGTGTTAAGTCAATGCAAAGACGCGTATAGACATCCTGCGGTGCGATAGGCGTGAATGACGCGGCGCGAATGACGCGATTTGCGCAAATGAAGTGGCGCGAGTTGAGCGTTTGGCGCTTAACGTGCGTATCACGTGTTTCGTGCGAATTGCTCATGTTCGAAAATCTAAACTTCAGCAGACTCTTGCCGACACTGACAACAGTTCACCGCTTTCTGCGCTTGTTGTAAAAACAGCATAAAAGTAGCATCTCAAGGCACTTTAAAGACAAAATGTGCAGCAGTAAAAGACAAAAGGATAAATGCAAAAAATATATAATAATAAAAATAATTAATAATTTAAATAATTTTATAGTCAAATAAAAGCTACCCTAAAAAAGTTTTAAGAGATAATTTAATAACACTCAGGAATTCTGCATTGCGAATATCAGAGGGTGAAGAGTTTCACAATTTACGTGCCAATGAAGAGAATGCAAAGCACAGGAGTGTATGGGATTAAAAGCTCAGATAAATATTGTGGTGATAGACCATTCAAGGCCTTGTACGCAAGCATGAGGATTTTAAAATCAATTCAAAAACTGACAGGAAGCCAGTGCAGATTTTTCAAAATAAAGTTATGTGCTTTCTTGAACTGGTCCTAGTCAGAATTCTAGCTGCTGAATTTTGTACTTGTAACTTGTTTAGGCTGGCTTTTGGAACTGCAGCCAGCAAAGAGTTATAATAATCAATACGGGAAAATACAAAGGTGTTAATTAAATTTTCATAATATATTTAGTATTTAATCATAATATTTAACTAGATGTTTTGCAAGATGCTAGTATTCATTTTAAAGTGCATTTTTAAGGCTTAAAAAGGTTAATTAGGCGAGTTCGGGTAATCATGCAAATCATTGTATAATGATGGTTTGTTCTGTAGACAATCGAACAAAAATATTGTTTAAGGGGCTAATAATACACTGTAAAACCCAACAGTCAACTTTATCAAATGAAATGAGTGTAGTTAACTTAAAATTGACTGAAAGTTAATTCTACTCATTTGAAAAGAGTTTTAAACTCAGTGTTGTAGGTAATGAGTTAATTAAATACCTCATTACTTCAACTTAAATGAAGTAAGTTCAGAGTACTCATATAGATTAGTTTTTTAAATCAATAGTTTGTTGCAATTGGTTTCCTCAAAGGGTTTGAGTTGCCGTAACTTATTGGGTTTTACAGTACTCAGTTGGTTTGAGTTCTCTTCATTTATTGGGTTTTACTGTGCTCAAATTGCTTCGTTTACTCAAATAGATTAAGTTCACCGTACTCATTATGATTAGTTTTTGAACTTAAATGGTTTGTTGCAATCGGTTTCCTCAAATGGTTTGAGTTACTTTAACTTGTTGGGTTTTACAGTGTATTGACCTTAAAATTGTTTAAAAAATAATAATTTCTAATATTCTAGCTGAAATAAAACAAATAAGACTTTCTCCAGAAGAAAAAAAATATTAAAGGAAATACTGTGAAAAATTCCTTGCTCTGTTAAACATTATTTGGGAAATTTTTGAAAAAGGAAAATAAATTCACAGGATGGCTAATAATTTTGACTTCAACAGTATGTTGAGAATTATAGTTGTGTTCTCGGATGTAAAAATCTGTTTGTCGCCATTGAGAAATTGTTTTGTGCTTAAACCTTTCAGGACAGATGCAGCATGGTCAGTGTTGTTAAATGAGAAGGTTCGAGAGTGGAAGTGTCTTTAATTGAGTTTTTAATTGCGTATAATCAAGGGTGAGAGATACTTGAGAAACTTCGCTTGATTAATGTCCTTAAGCATTGTTTTGGGAGATTTGAACTTCTCAAGTGCAGTTGAAAGTGCTTGTACTGTTACTTGAATTGTTTTTGTGCTTATTTTATTTCAACTTACAAAGAACTTATTCCTGTCACATGCACATTTTATATGGTGAACTGAAGCTCAAACACACAGAACAAACTGTACTTTGTAATTTTCACTTCTGGCCAGAGTATTGCTATTAACAGAGTATAGTTTTCCTCAGTGTCTGTAAATTAGGGGTGTCAAAATTAATTGATTCTTTGGTGCATCCCGATGCAGACGCGGACAATTCGGTATCGGTTCAGTAATAATCATAACCGGTTATTGTGTACTGACGTCATTTATCTCATATGCGCTATGTAGCTTACTATGGCGAGGGAGGCGAGCACAAGAGTTTACAACGCTCCACCTACTTAAAAACACAGAAGCTCTGCACAATTTCACTGCGTGTGTGTTTGCTGGACTGTGTGTTTGCTGGACAGTCTTTCACTAACACTTACAGCAGAAGCCCCTATTTCACTGCGATTGAGAGAATGAAAGTAAACTCCATTTTTCTCTCACTGTGGCCCATTTGACCGGCTGGCGTGACTTTTCCTCTCCTCTCGGCTGTTACATCAATACTTCTGGATACAGACACGAGCACGCAAGTTTTCTCCAGATCAGCTGTGATCGACGCTGCAGTGTTGCCAGATGTAGCTGACTGATTCCAGCCCAAAAACTATCCAAAACTCGCCGAAATGCCTATCCAAAACCGCCCAATCTGGCAACACTGCGCCGCTGCCGTTTATCAGTGTCACTCATCGGTGAACAGCACCTGTAATGTAAAATTAATGTTAAAAACAGCACCAATTTAATTTCTTTTATTCTAAGTAACTTTTCGGCATCAATTTCTTTCTAAAGAAGATATTTTGAAAATTCTGGTCGCTGTCACCTACTGAATTCCATAGTATTTTTTTTTTTACTTACTATTGAAGTTGATGGGTCCCAGCAACCAGCATTTTTCAAAATATCTTCTTTTGTGTCCAACAGAAGAGAAATAAACTTAAAGGTTTAAAACCACATAAGGGCGAATAAATATAATCAAATGTTTGGTTGAACTATCCTTTTAAAAACAATTGAAAAATATTTGAAGAGTTCAGATGCAAAATTCTCTAAATGCCGTCTGAAATTTCCATCGAAAATGAATATTTTTCTCAGCCTCTTTTGTTTATGTTATTTCACTTTAAAGACCATAAAAAGGGCTTATTCTAAGCCATGTGCCAAGTGATGTTACTAAACCTACACACAGCAGTCTCATAAAGACAACTCTTGATTTTAATATGTAATTTTTACACAATTTATTGATATTTTATTTATTTTTATTTGCGCTATATCTCAGTGAATTTTATTGAGATGGTTTAAAATGAATTCATTCAATGAATTCAAAAAATCATTCATTCATCTTACACACTTGGTCCGAATACCTGGTCTGAATCCAAGTTCGGTAGTTCCCCCTCGGCTGATTTGTGTTCACATAAGCTGCGTCCAAAACCGCCTACTACTCAGTAGGTACTGCATTTGAATCTAAATGTACTACTCAACCGTTAGAAAAGTACTTCTATACAGTATGAATGTGAGCAGTAAGAATGGAATTCGCACATACTACATCCACCATTTTGTCATGGTCACGTGACCTACCCGTGTTAGTCGCCTCACTCCCATTCATGAATTTTCTCGCAGGGCATCATAGGATAGCGCAGTGTGCATGGGATGCACACTTCAGAATCTTGCAGGAATTAGTAGGTCATCTGGGTTCTTCTCGCATACTGACTTTCGATTTCTATAAATTCGGACATACTACTCTGCTCGCATACTGATTTTAACGTACTATATAGTATGGAAGTATGCGGTTTCAGATGCAGCCTATGTCTTTTTTCCGTCTGAACCCTGGTATGCTTGCGTCATCAAGCTGCTGTTTTGTATACAGCTGTTGCTAGGTGACGGCCATGAAAGCAAAGTACCAAAATGAAGACATAAGCATATCACGGTTGTTCTGCCTTTACTGAATCTTTTGATTTTGTTATCAAAACCAAAACACAGAGAGCCACTTGCGTCTATCTGCCACAAAAAAAGTATTAAAAACATTTAGAATGATGTCTGCAGAAGTCGTTTTTGGGGTAGACAAGCAGACATTATCAGTGAGTACGTTTACATAGACACCAATAATTCAATTTTAAGGCAATTAAAACAATAATCTGATTAAAAATCTACCATGTAAACAGCAATTTTTGATTAATTTAATCCGATTAAGGTCATAATAGAACTAAACAGTATTGGAGTTCAGACATGTGGAGTATGTCGATTTTAGTCGCATTATTAAAGTGCAGTACAGACATGTAAACACCACAATCTAACTATTACCGTCATGTTAGACTTTTCGCCGCATTTTGTGACAGGATGGTACACACACACACACACACGACTGTCTGACTATTCTTTGCACCTACCGAGTCAGTGAAGACCAGTCACCTGCATCTCGAAATGCAGGTTTTTTTAGGAGGAACTTCTATTAAAACTACACTCTTTTAGCAGTTCATTGTTGCATCCAATATCTCGTTTGTCACGGAGGGCATGCATGAAATGTTCCCGAATGAAAGTGAAAGTGCCAAACTGCAGTTAAAGTTGACAAATTAAAAATTAATCACCTGAAATTGCTCGGTGACACAATCTTAATCAAATTATGTGCAATAACATGTAAAATAGGATCATGAAAGGAACATTCAAAAAGCAGCTCATGTAAACACCTTAATCATATTAGTGTCTTAATTATGTAAACATAGTCACTGTGTCTGTCCCGCTTGTCGCCAAGGTAGGTCACAGGTACGGACATACACACACGAATAAATGATGAAAAAACGAAAGTTTGTTGTACAGTTGGCGGTTCACTTTTATTATTTGGTACGAGGGCATTCATATCAAAAGTGAACCGTACCAGAGTTTGGACAAACCGTACCCCTGACCACCTCTTCAGGTGAACTCTGGTACGGTTTACGGGTGACAACGTTCATACTAGGGTTGTCGCAATACCATTAATTCATCTTACGATACTATACCAGCTGAAGTATCACAATCGAAGCAGTATTGCGATACTGTAATTCATAACTCCAATTATAAAAGAAAATTGTCAGAAATACTATATTTTGTTATAATAGGCCTACTTGAATTTATTTCATAATTCCCTTACTATTGAAAAAAGTATTATATTCATTCTGTTTATTTTGTAATTGACCAACAAAAAATACATTAAAACAAAGATACACATTATACTAAATGAAATTTGTTACAAAAAAGCACTTTTCCAACACAATTAAGCTGTATGAAGTGCTCATGATGTTTCCTACTGCTATTTTGGGTTTTTCATTTATTGTTTTATCAGGTAACAAATTTCACTTTGTGAGTCTTTTTTTTTTTAGAGATTGTCGCGGTTGTTGTAGCTACTAAATCATATTGACAGGAACAGAAATGAACCGATTCAGATGTGTGTTCAAACTGAAGCATTAGAAAATGGAAAAAGGCACGAATTCAACACAGTTTTGCAACCTTAAAGGGCTCCACAGACTATTAAATGGTCTTTTGTTGCATAAACATGTGAGCATTTTGGTGACTTTTCCAAATTCAACATTATCTATTGTAGATGGACCATTAATGATGATACTACAGTTGCAGTGGCACAGCCAGTATTTTGAAGCCATAGAATGCGATGCTAGCATAGTAAACCGTGCAAACCTAGTTCATACTAGCTAAACGTATCGTACTCTGACGTCAAATGAACCCGGGTGTGGATCAAAAGTGCTAGTGGGAAAGCACCCTTAGTTTACAGTCATAATTTATGTTGATAAAAATAGTATATTTAGCTAATTAAACATAAGCCATTGAATAGGACTTGGTTATTGGCTATTTTGAAGATAATCATTACCTTATTATTATCATCCAGACAGTTTGGCTTTTGTTTTAGCTTAAACATTTAATCCAGAGCTGATTTGCCTGAAAGGCTTATATTGAGGTTATATCCAGTTAAATTTAATATGAAGAAAAATAATAATTAGAAAACTGCAGTCGCTGTACCATTATATTAAATAATGCTGTTGCTATCTGCAGCCAATAGTTAGGCTAATGAAACTTGTTTATACTGCTTGTTAAAAATGTTACTAATAAAATGTAGCCAGAATAGCATAATAATATATGTTATCATCATTCTATGAAAACGGTAACACCACTCGAGGCCATGTATAATAAAATAATAGGCCTCAAGACACTGTCAGTGGCATTAATTTTATGACGGCGAGGGTTTGTTTTGCGCTGTTTTGTATGCAGACACAATAACGGATCAGTCTAGATGAGAAGCAACCTGTCCTTTCAGATGATTGAAAACAAGTTGCTTCATAAAGCCTGCAGGAGTATTTTATAATTAATTGTTCTAATGAATTGTTTTTGAGTGACAAGAGCGAGATGAAAGTCCAGCCACTTCAGCGTTCGGTCTTTGTCCACTGCTTCCTCTTTTAATTAAATTTCTGCTGCTGTGTGTCTCAAATGGAGCTTAAAATAGGACATCTCTAGGACAGCCTTTATGTCACCATAGTGATTGTGTTAGAGAGGGAGAACGAGAGGTTCCCAGATACCTTTTTAAGACACTCCAGATGAATCGAGACTCAAACCCGGTCACTTTGACATGTCAGATTGACCATTAACAGATACAAACCACTAACTGTCTTTCCTCATTCAGAGTGTTTTGATGGATATTAATATTTGAGAGATGGCTCTGTTGAATTGATTATGAGTGTGATTATATGTCGACAGGTGTTGTTCTTGTTAACAAATGAACGGCGTGTAAACGTCACCATCCTTCCAGAAGAAAGAGTGCAGATCAGATCTCATTAGAAATTCAATTGGATTTGTAATGACCGTACACAACGAGGTCAAAACGTCCTCACAGTATTCAGATTAGGATTTGGCTGATGGGGTTTTTTCCCCTCTTCTTCTCCTGTTTACCCCTGTGGTTGGTTAAATACCTCCATTTAGTCCCCATGTGTGAAAAGAGAAAGTTCAACCAAAATGTAAAATTTGCTGTCAGTTTACGCTCCCTTTTGAGATCCAAAATGTAGGTGACTGTTGTTCCCCAGCAGGATATATGGTATTTATGTTGGCTGGAGAGAGCCAACATACTGTTATACTACTCCGTCCTCGAAACCAAACGCATCTCCTCCTAGGCTGCTCATGCTACAAGGCTCAAATTTAGTCAAAATATGCCTTCTGCATTCAAGATTGTTGCTATATCTCCTCAAGCCAATCAGACTTATCATTTTTTAATAATTTTTTTTTAAATATTACATTATAACAATCCGGGCATATAAAAAAAATATACAAGCCCCAAAATTTGAACGAGCCCCAAATTTGGCCAAAAGCTGTGTTCTGCATTAGATTTTGTTTCTTTTCTGCTTTCTCAGACTTAGTTTTCCAATAAATGATGTTTAAGCGTTAGTTTTTACTTAAAGGGTCACGAAACACCAAAACACATTTTTTGAGCTGTTGACAGTCATATATGTGTCCCACCCTGCTATAAACACTATTAGGACACATATATTTCACAAAAAAAGTGAAAATTGGTTGTTTTTGCGTTATTTTGAGCAAATTCGTTCTTCCGGTTTGAAACGAATTTTTGAAGCTGCGTCACGGCCATGAGATACTTGCGTATAAATCCAGCGTGGAGAGTGGCTGTCTGTCCCTGCGAGAACATTGTGACGTCTCTGAGGGTGCGGCAATAATTCATGAGAAAGACTTTGTTCAAACCAATCAGCGCGCTCTATTGTGTATGCGGCACAACTTCATTAATATGCATGATAGCTTCGGAGACTCTTTACCTGTTGCAATGTTCAGACGACAGAGAGACGCCACATTGTGTTGCCAAAACAAGTGAAAGAAGTAGAATTTGGAGACATCGGTCGTCAGTGTTGCATTTATTAGTGTGCTGCGTTTATTAATGTGCTGCAACGAAGGTTTTGTTTTCATTTTCCATCTATGAGAGAGCTGCTGGACTCACGTGTGGATTACAGTGCACGCGACACGCGACAGAAATGCGTTTGTAAGAAGCAGTTTTTACCCGAGAGCTTTTCGCATCTGGAAATGGTGAAATCCGGATTTGCCAATCGTCTCCTTTTTAAAAAAAGACACAGTTCCAGTGTGATTGTCCTGTCTCGACAGATTTGGTAAGTGTGGGCAGTGCAGTGCAGTGCCCTTTGTTTAACCCAGATGGCAAAGTTACTTCGTATGGTCAGCAGTGCTCTTTCAGTTTTTAAAGACATACCTTAGTCAAAATGATTTAGTTACTAAGTTTACATTATGGTAATATCACTGCAATATTATAGTACAATATTATAGACTGAAAGATCCGCTGTAAATGCTGCTCTCCGAGTGTAAACATGTAAACACAAACTATTCCCTTTCAATATCTCGTTTGTCACGGGCGACATGTAGGAAATGTTCCTGATTAAAACGTTAAAGTGCCAAACTGCAGTTAAAGTCGACAAATTAATAATTTGACAAGTAATTACATTACTGATGTCCATGTCAACAGTCACTCTCTTTCTCCCCTGCGTCTGCGTGCCCAAACGGAAACTCCCATATTTGCAAATCCTACCCTCTTTCCCTCCCCCGACACTCCCACCTAAACAGAGCTGAACACGCCCACTTTTCCTGACATTTTCCAAACTAGAGGTGTGAAAACACCCTGCTGAGACAGGGGGTTTTATGGCCCTTTAAACTCCATAGTTTTTACTGATATGGCAAGCCACTTTTACAAAAAGTCAATTTTTTACTGATATGGCAAGCCATTTTTGCATGTATTCCTTTCACACCTATTAAGCATTATATTTTCAATAAAATAATATTAAAATAATAATAAAATAAGAATTTGGCAAGCAATTTTTACTTGATGTCCAAGTCCAGTTTTGACTTTCATAGAGACCGTCATAAGACCCTTTCACACATACAGACCTTTCCGGAAAATTACCGGCAATTTTCCGAAAGGTCTGTATGTGTGATTAACCCCTTTTTGAAAATACCAGTAAATTCGTTCTGGCAATTTTTCGGAAAGAGAAGTTGGTTGGTTGACGGTCCCAATGAGTAGGTCAGCCCACCGGGAAACTGCCCAGTCTGCCAGATGGCCAGTCCGCCCCTGGTTTCAGCTAAAAAACTTCTTTAATGTTCTACAGAGTGGAATTTAGCCACAAATTTTCGTCTTTTGGCGAACACTTTTTGTCTTCAGTCGCTTCCCAATTGATTTTCCCAAGGTTTTTGCATCAGGTGCAGTTTTGTCTTCCTTTCCCCCCTGCAACTTATTATTGGGCTGCCATGTAAAAATTCATTCCAACCTAAAATAGCTGAGCTTTCCCCTCTACAAAATAAAACATGTTACACATTTCAGCCGTTTTCTGATTGAATACCTTGTCTTTTGTCTGCCCCCCCTGTGTTTTATAACGTCATTATATGAAATGTTTTAGGACTGTGTAGACTGTACAAAATGTTCATGTAATCTGTTTACCCAAGTCACTGACAGCCTTATATAATCATTTTCATTGACAACAACATGGTCAGAAGTCTGCGTACAGCTGAACTCCACACCCATATGTGCTCGAGTGTCTCATTTCACAACCGAAGGCATTACAGGGGAGATTCTCTTTTTTGATTCAGATGCAAGAGCGGTCAGTGGTGTTTGCATAGGTCAGTTTTTCCATCAGACTCAGTAAATCATTTCACTGGTGCCACATTGACAGTCAAACAAGATTGAATGCAGATCTGCTGGATTTTATACACTCATTAACAACATGTTGCTGAAATAGCTGAGCCTGTTGATCAGGGATACAGTAGTTCACCCAAAATTAAATGTGTAATTTATTCCTCCTCAAGGCTCTGAAATAGGGACAACAAATTTTTTAGAGATGACAAGAACACTGGGATAGTCCAATAGGGGTATAAAAGGTGCCAGACATCCTGTGTTTAATTTGTAAACACTTGCACATTTCCCTCTGTTACAAAATCCTCAAGTGACATTGATAATAATACATTGGCATCTTATAAAAATACATTTATAATTTAGTTTTATGCAGCAATATGTTAATTTTTGGTGTAACAATTTGAATTAATAAGATTTGGGGTTATACATTATTTTAAGGAACAATTCTAGCCATTAGCAATCCAGTAACTAAGACTTTTCGCTAAATAAACTACTAATTAGCTGCTTATTTTTTTTTTTGTTTGTTTATAAGGATTTATTTTTTATAATGAATGTATGTATCTGACTGATATATATCACTGTGTATGCATGTTTTTATAGATATGTGTACTCAGATGTGTATATTTTGAGTATGGGTGTATTTATATATAAATATGTATGCTATTATTTTAATCTATACTTGTGGATACTGCTGGAATTTATGCATTTCCTTTTGGAATGAATAAATTAAATCTATCGATCTATCTATCTATCTATCTATCTATCTATCTATCTATCTGTTTATCTATCTATCGTTGTATCGTATCGTTCTGTCTGTCTGTCTGTCTGTCTGTCTATCTGTCTATCCATCCATCTATCTATTATCAATCAAAAGTTATGTAGTAGTTGGTTAGGGTTGTAGGATAACATCATACATTATAAGTACTAATATGCAGTTAATACCTTAATATTAACAGTTAATAGTGGGAATTGTTACTTAGTGTTATCAGATTTGGTGTATAATGACAAATAATGGTCTTTATGATTTATATAAATGTTTAATGAACATGGATGAAGTTTAGCATGACTTCCACTGAACCATTAAATGGTCGAAATAGCATAACCTACATAAGGGGTTCTCAAAGGGCCAAATCTGAATTGATCAAAATCAAAGGTTTGGAAAAATTGGTTAAAAGCAAAATTTGTTTTTAATTAATATGCATATGCATCACAAATGAACAATTTAAAAATCCATTAAAAATCCATTAATAACAAGTGCAAAAGTAGTAAGGTAGGTTTTGGCGTGTGATTTTTCCGTATTTCAAAACTTAATATAAATCAAACAGAACAGTTTTGTGCTGGATTGGAAACATCCTCACCCATCCAAGCGCTTGACTGCGGTGAACAGTGTTGCCTAATTATCCCAGCTGAATGGATGTCATGACAACAATGTCACACAGGAAAATTTTAAATACATCACCGTTGGTTTCATTTTAGAGTTTCATTGAAAAGACATAAAAAATTAAACAAAAGATTTACAAGTTTAATATGAGTTTATCAAAGTAGGAAATCCACATTTTTAATCCCTTACAAACAGTTAGTTGAAGTATGAAATGGAGCTGGGTTTGGATTTGAGTCCAGAGAAGTGCTGGCCAATATTTTAATTTCTGTTCTTTACAGATGTGTCATACGAGAGTTATTATGGTATTGTTTTGAAATAGTTTGACAGCTTTATACTCTTAATATAATCATAAAGACATTATTTTAATTATCCATAGACTTAATTTTTTTTTTTTTGACGCATTTTTTGTTTGTTTGGTTTTTTCGTATTGTGACAGTTCCTAGAGAAATGGAATATTAAATAAAATAAAATATACTGTGAACATGGCTTGTTTTTGTCTACTGGGAGCTAATTGGATGTAGCAAAGTAGGCATTTCATTCAAAAAGATCAGGAAAATAATATATAAGATCATTATAACACTGTCAAAACTGACAGTTGGAAGGGCGTTAAGTATGTTAACCACACCCAATACCTCAGACGTAATCTGAGAATTTAACTGAAAACAATCAGGAAGTGCATTTTCATATATTTAATTAAAGATTACAAGGGCAAACATTTTTTATCTAAATGACATGCACAGATTAATTGTTCACCACAAAACTAGCAAAGTAAAAGCAAAAACTGTACAAAATTAATGTAAATATTGTATTATGCAAAAAGGATACGGAATCGCTAACCCTAAACTTCCTCTTCCCATTTAACACTGTTAATGTTCTTATATTACCCCTTTCACATGTACGATCGCACCGGTATGATCAGCTTTGGCTGGTTCCTGAAGCGTACGATCACACCGGTGTGATTAGAAAGTTCAGAACAGTACAACATTAAAATCTGACGACACGCACTGAGAAACAGTAAGAGGTACGCAGCGCTTGTCATAAACCACAATTTATCCATGCTTTCAAGCAAATAACATTTATTTTAGGTTTCAGACATTCAAATACACATAACTACAAACAAACCATACCATTTAAGGTTTGTAAAATACACAGATCTCTACAAAGACGGCAATAATGATTGTTTTTCAATATAACTGGGCTATGTGCGTTGTTCACGTACTGTAAGATACACAATGTTTGTTACTAGAATATTTTTTCTGTTGCTTACCTTCATGTATTTTGGAAGAATATTATGAATAAACATGACTTGTTGCTAGAAGGGTAACAGCTGTGATCAGAATTTAACCAGAAGTATTTATATTGTTTATTGAATTGCGCGTTAATTTTATTTTATTAGCATCTACTTCAACCCTAAACCCAACCCACATGCTAATGTAAAAATATTATTCGTTGTACAGTGTCACAAATATTATTCCATTTTGTTGTGAGTATCATCAGCTGTATCTTATCTAGACTTCACCGCACTGCAAGAGATACAGCTGAGGATACTCTCGTCAATGTAGCATAATATTTGTGACACTACAACAAATAATATTTTTACATTTCCATGAGGGTTGGGTTTAGGGTTGAGGTAGGGGTAGACCTAATAATGTACAATTAATACGTAATTTAATAAATAATATAAATACTTGTTATCTTCCGATCACAGCTTCTAGCAACAACGGCGACACCCATTACCAGTCATATTTAAAACTTATGCATGAAAGGGTTAAAAACAAGTCCAAGCATGCAATGCAAAATGACTTGATCTGGCAACATGGAGTAGCGGAGGCAGCTGCCATGCCCTCTGCCTGCGCATATGACAGCTGCTGCCAGTCAGGGACGTGAATTTATCCTGCAACATGTCTATAATAAATCTTTCATTCAAAGAGGTTTAAGGTAAATTCCTGAACAGGCTGATCGGGTATGATCACTCTGTTTTTATTCTGGTAAAAGCTCTGTTGATCTGGATTCTAGGTCATAGAGACCTGAGAGTCCAGACATCACTCACACTAAGACACATGAAATATTCATGGAGCAGAAAGGCCAGGTCACCGATTTCGTTTGTACAGCACTCTGAAGTACACAGACTACTATATTGATTGCAATCATCAAAGTCTTTTCTTTTACAACAACAGTTGTTTGAGAGTCTTTTATTTTTTGTATGTTTTTTTTTTTCTCTGCAGTGGGAGAAGCTTCAGATGACCGCCAGCGAGAGGAGGAAGATCATGTGCTCGGTCACTTTCCACGTCATCGCCATCACTTGCGTCGTCTGGTCACTCTACGTCCTCATTGACCGCACGGCAGAGGAGATCAAACAAGGTTAGGACTACCAGCTTGTTTAGCACTAGCTCATCCAGCACTGTCTGCCTGCTTCCCTACAATCATTTCCCCATCCTGTTACCTCTAATGGATGATCACATTCCTCTGACTGACAGCCACACAGATCTTTATGCATCCATTATCCACACAATATGCCTGTCTCATTGGAAAGAAGTGAATGTTGGGCTGCTTGTAGTTTACTAGTCTAAAAGGTTTAGGACAGTTAGAGTTTTTAAAGAAGTCTCTCGTTTATTTGATCCACAGTACAGCAACTAACAAGCAGTACTATTTAAAATAACTGATTGGAAATTATGTAATTAATGAATTTATTTAGCAAGGATACTTTAAATTGATTAAAAGTGGTGATCTAAACCTACAGTATTTATGATTTTACTAAATATTTATATTTCATAAATGCTTTTCTTTAAAAAAAAAAAAGCTTTTTTTAAGCATCAAATCAAAATATTATGATTGGATGCTAAAATTCAGCATTGAAATCACAACAGTTATTTTAAATAGTAGAAATAATAAAAAAAAAGTATTTGCTGTACTTTGGATCAAATAAATGCAGGCTAAACGTTAAAGGGCCATGACCCCCCCCTGTCTCAGCAAGGTTTTTCACACCTCTAGTTTGAAAAACGTCAGGAAAGTGGATGAGTTCAGCTTTGTTTAGCTGAGAGTGTCGGGGGAGGAAAAGAGGGAAGGGTTTGCATGAAAAGGGGAGTTTGTTCAAGCAAATCACACTGATTTTCACAGAGGCAAAACAAACACAGACGCAGAGGAGAAAAACAGAGACTATGTTTACATGGACATCACTGATCAAATTATTAATTTGTCGACTTTAACTGCAGTTCAGCAATTTCATTCAGGAACATTTCATGCATGCCCCCTGTGACAAACGAGATATGCTGGAAGAGTGTAGTTTTAATAGAATGTTTGATACTGCACGCCGTATGGGAGAAAAAAAAAAAACCCATTCGCATTTCTCGGTAACTTAGTAGAACTTGGTAGGTAGCGTCAGAAAGCCGTGTGTGTATAGACTATCCTGTCATAAAATGTGGCGAAAATCCTACATGACGGTAATAGTTTGATTAAGGTGTTTACATTCGGAAAGCAGCATTTACAGCGGATCTTTCAGCCCATAATATTGTAGTGATATTAACATACTGTAAACTTTGTAACTAAATCATTTTGACTAAGGTATGTCTTTAAAAACTGAAAGAGTACTGCTGACGATACTAACTAAACTTTGCCTCTGAATAAACATAATCAAAGAACACTGATCACACACACTTACCAAATCTGTAGAGACCGGTCAATCAACACCAACTGGAATTGCATCTTTTTTAAAAGGGGATGAGCGGCAAATCCGGATTTCACCATTTACAGATATGAAACGCTCTTGGGTAAAAAATGTTCCTTACAAACATATTTTTGTCGCAGACCACTGTAATCCACACATGAGTCCAGCTACTCTCTCATAGCAGGGAAATGAAAACAAAACCTTTGTTGCGGCACATTTATAAATGCCACACTGATGACCCATGTCTCTAATTCTTCTTCTCCCACTTGTTTTAATTACGGTTGGCAACACAACGTGGCGTCTCTCTGCCGTCTGAACATTGTAACAGGTAAAAACAGTCTTCGAAGCTATATCATGCATATTAATGAAGTTGCACCTCATACACAATAGAGTGCGCTGATTGGTTTGAACCAAGTCTATCTCTTGAATTAATGATGAAAACTCAAAGACGTCATGTTGTACCCACTGGTACAGACATCCAGTCTCCACACTGAAATTTACACAAGGATCTAATCGCCGCGATGCAGCTTCAAAATTTCTTTTCAAACTGGAAGAACGAATTTGCAAATAACGCAAAAACAACCAATTTTGACTTTTTTTGTGAAATGTATGTGTCCTAATAGTGTTTTTAGCAACGTGGGACACATATATGACGTTCAACATCTCAAAAAATGTGCTTCATGACCCTTTAAATATCCTACTGTTCTAACACTTTTTACAGCTAGTTTATGAATACCAATGACAGTTAGTGGAATTTCATCTGGTTTTTAGATTTAAGAAACATTTGAATATACATACTTTCCTACCACATAAACAACTTACAGTATACAAATTAACATCAACATCAAGCCCCTTTAAACAAGTAAACAACTGCAATATTCCTGATATACCGCGTAAACATTTACTGCTTCTACAAAACTTACATGTTAAACACTCCAAGATCTTTGCTGTTTGTGGTTAAAATGTACTTAAACTATTTTAAGAATGTTGTACTTTCTGAAAAATAAAGCTGCTAAATAACATAGCAGTGTCAAGAATTTAGAGCACTTTTTGTATAGTTCAACTAGGGTCAGTTACCATCCAACATTTACCAATGGCAGACCAATTGGTATTAACTCACAGCTTGGTTCTTAGCCAGATTAAAGGCTCATTCACACACAGAAGCATAAATTAGTACACACACTTATGTTCGGTACCAATGACAGATAATCCTTTAAATCTAGAAGTCGGTGACCAATTTATAGACCAATAAATAGAAAACTTGACACATTTTTAGCTTATAACAACCCATGCTTATTGGAGAAACGTGCTTCAGACCATAGGTTTTTTTTGTGAAACTTCAAAAACGTATTTAAAATATACATTTGACTGCAGTTTTAAGATATAATAAGCACTATGGGGGTGGTATGACGCCAACAATTTTTGTTTCTTTCACACTAATGATAGTTACAGGGACATGTTATTGATGAATAAAGGATTATTATGGTGCAGCTCTTTGCGCAACACCAAATAAATACCCCCAAAAACTTAACACTGTCTATGATTTGAAATCGAATAGCTTTAAATAACCAATACCTAGGTTTTAATTTCCATATGGACAACTTTTCTGGTTTGCTCAGTAGCTCCTTTTGTACGTTGCTGTACATGTGACGCAGAGCACTCGCATAAGGAATGTTCCTCAAAAGAGATAAAACAATGTAAAATCAAGGTAAAACTATATGGTTGCAGTTAGGGCTGGGCGATTAATCGAAATGTAATTGATATCGACAATTAGAGCCTATAATCAATCAATTTTTTTTCCAGGTCGATAAATTTTAATTACTTTGCCTACTAGGTGTCAAGGCACGTGACCCTGTTCGGTTAACTAAACGTCACAAGAACATATAGCGCAAGCTCTGTGATTGGTCGGTTTGGTAGCAGTGACAAGTGTGAGCAGAACGGAGAGTTGCAGGAGAGCCCATTGGAGTGAGTGTTCACAAGTGTCGAGTCCCGTGGAGGAGCTCCATATGGAAACTTTTGTTTTGTCTTTTGATTAAAGTTGTTGCACGTCCGCCGGTTCTCGACAATGGACCCATTCTTGAGCCTAAAGCTGCGGTCACACTGCACTTTTCTCCCCATTGATTTCCATTCATACACACGCGAATGTGTCAGACCGGAAACGCAAGCTCGTGCGGCAAGTTTCGCAGTTCGCTGCATTGGAAAGTTCAAGCTTGGTGAACTCTGACCTGATAAATTGCATCACTTGACTGCGTGTGACCAATTGAAGATCAAAACATGACCTCTCTGGACAGGAACTTAAAACATGGACCAATCACTCGCTTTTTTTAATGTCTAACCATCTTGTTTAATCCCGCCCCTTTTCGCAGCGCTGTATGACAGAATTTCGCACGCACAAACTCTAGTGTGACTGCGGCATTATTTGCACTACATTGACGATGATTGGAAGATAGATAGTATTCCTTCAATTATTTTAAAATTAAGCAATGCACCCTTCATTCAGAAATTTCTCACATGTAATATGTGAGCATGTTTACTGTACAAAACCTGTCGGTGAACTATGAGGACAAAAAAAATAAACAAACAAAATAATCGTTCATTATTCGTAATAGAGTTAAAATGTTAATTTAATCGAGATTTTGATTTTAGGCCAAATCACCCAGCCCTAGTCGCAGTGCATTTTTCCTTTTCATGTTTGCATTAAAAAACACAATTGCTTTAGAGAACGAATTAGATCATTGGTTCGCTAAGTGATCTGACAAGCCCCGCCTTCTCTACACATCTACAAGGATGTGTATCTGAAACGTACAACAAAACATATCATAACTAACGCATTTATAATTTGCAAAAATGTAGACAGTGCCCTCTAGTAGATTTGTCATCTGAGACGTGCAGCGAAACGTACCGAAGCAACGAATTTTTGTTTTGCTAAAATGTAGGCTGAGGCACATATCGTCACCTTAGAATTATAAGGTTCTATCTGACATTTTTGTATTCATATTAAATGACAAATTATTAACATTATGTGATATTATGTGAAGACTATTTAAAAAACAAAAACAATCTCTCTATAAGGTTCTTTCTGTTAGCAAATCAGGATTTTTAATTCACGCACGAGGACCAATCAGGATCAGCTTTCTTTGTCATTTCACCGGACTGCTTCATTGACAGCAGAAAAGACCAGAAAGAAACACAAAATCAGAGTCTAACTGATTAACTAAATAATGCTGCATCACACAATATTGAGAAGAAACCTAAAACTGAAAAGATGTTTGTAAATGCGATGATTTAAATGCGTTTTTTGACATTGAGATGAAATGTTAAATTTTACATTCTTGAAAAAGAAACATTTTAATATATTAAATGTGAAATTATTTTATTTGTGTATATATAGACAGTGAAACATTTTTTCAGTGTTTATTAAACTCATTTGCTCAGTGTCTGTTTTCTTTTAAAGTCTTTAAATTTGATGTTAAGCCATGAAGAGCAAATACTTAATTTAATTAAAGGGACATATAATTCAATAAATAAAATTCAATAATTCATATAAAGCATAAAATGAATTAAATATTACCATATTAATTACATAAAATTAACAGCTGCACTGGATAAAAAAATTTAGCACAGCCTTGTATGCTTCATTTGAACAAACAAATTCATCCTAAAACATGAAATAAATGTTTTAAATGCAAAAACCTTACTTTCTCCAGCATCAACATATTGTTACAACACCAAATTATATATTTTTGATTGTATTTCTTGAAAAAGTAATGCTTCAATTAATGATCTGCCAGATGGAACCTTATAATTTTGAAAGCGGAAAATGACTTTTTAGAATTAGAAGTTTCTATCTGCGTTTGCCCTGTTTTATTTACCCCAATTTGCAAATTTAAGAGAATTTTGATCATTTACATTTAGAGTGCATTTAGGGTCTCTGTCATTGTTAATGTATGAAAGAGAACTGTTACACACATATTGTTTGCTGTATGGAATGCAAAAACTTTGAAGCTCAATATCTCAAAATCATTTAGAACGCAGATAGAACCTTACAATTCCAAGGCAACTATATTTCCAATGAGCCTGGGTTGCCATATAATGGTAGTTTATGATAGTTAAATAAATAAAATTTAGGTTTGTTTTTTTTACTAAACACTATTGTATACCTCCAGAATTTAAGTATATTTAATGAAAGTCCTTACTGTGAGTATTGGGTTTCTACACAACTGTGCATTGCTAAAAGTATTTAAACAACAACAAAATTTCAAAACCTCAACGCAAAGACAGTTTTTTTTTAGGGTGCTTTCACACCTAGACATTTGTTCCGGAACCTGGCGCATTTGCCCAGTTAGCGCGGTTCGTTTGGCATATGTGAACGGCAATCACGCTCGGATCCGCGCCAAAGCAATAGTTCTGAGACCGCCTGAATGAGGTGGTCTCGGCTCAATCGAAACGAACTCTGGAGCGGATTGATTGTAGTGAGAAAGCGATACGATCTGAGCCCGGCTATATCACAGTGTTTTAAGGATATGTAATAGGCGTACGGCTATATGAAGTGAGAATTATGAGTTGGGCGGGAGGTCATTCTAGACGTCCCAAGTCTCCCGGAAGTTCCGGGAGTCTCCCGAAATGCACATAGACTCCCGGATGCCCGCAAACGAGTGATAATCTCCCGATAATCCCTCCCGGTCCTCAAATACGTCGCGCACCCTTCTCATCATCCCCCCTCGCCCTTCAGACATGTTGCGCGCACCCTGTCAAACAGCACCAAACCACCCCCGACAGCTGAGCGGGACTCTGCAAAATAAACCGTGAAACTCTGACCAATGTGAGGAGACTTTAATCACACGTAACTTGTTTTAGCTATTTTGGTCAGTTTAGAAACTTTGCCATGTGAAAGCGAACCGCACCAAGAACAAAGAGCAACAATGTAACAATTTTAATCTCTGTTTCGGAACAAGTGAATCAATTCACAGGTGTGAAAGCACCCTTAGACTGTCCAAAAAAGAGCTAAAAAACAGAACTAGAACAATAATAAATGATGACTAGCAACCCTAATGCTAGACTTGATTTACCCACAGATCATCTCTCAAACTCAACCCAATCGATACCATTAGCAAGCTGTGGAGCTCAGGGAGCGGATGCATTCGGAGAAAATTACGCCAATGGATTTTATTTCCATAACGGATCGAGCAGGGTGTGCACGCTTGAACAAAACGCCATCCCCTTTTAAAGCTCTCTGGATGAGTTTTAGTGCTGACCTCGACCGGCTCGCGGACGGGCGTCTGACAGCAGGCACTTTACTGATTTGCTCCCAACATTAAGAGCCCATTCACACGAGCCTCATTGTAGAAGAAGTGTAGCTTTGAGGGAGATCTTTGATCACTGTTTCCATGGCCACACCATTGACTTCTCTTCATCCTGCATGGTAAAGCTTGAGCAGAGTCCAGCGCAGTGCATGCACACACACACACACACACACACACACACACACAACTGAATGTCCATTCCTCATCCATTCATAAGAGTCTAATTGATCCAACCAACCACTTTAAAACATGATTTCCACTCTCCTGCCCCCCCTGACCCTTCACCCCTATCAGTGGCTTCACCTTTTGCCAATATAGAAATAGTAACAAACTCTTTTTAACCATGCAGCGGGGAGAATACCAGGTAAACGCTTTTACATTTACCATTTTTTCCTCCTAACTCTTCCCTCTATCTTTTTTTTTAAGGTTTGAATGCTAGTTGCAGCTTGAATAAAGGCAATAATTCTTCACAGCCAGAATGCGTTGTGAAAGCGCTGTGCCCCATACTGTCAGTTTTGAATATGCCGGACAAAGGCAATTTCAGGCTTGATGGCCACTTATCACAGCCTGAGCACTTTTTTTTCCCTCCTGTCTAAATCTATTTTCTGTATATATTCAGGCACAAAAGATTAAAGGGAAAGCGGTTGTACATGACTGCGAAGGTAATGTGTAGAACAAAGAGGCAGCGTTGCATTTTAATGGGCTGTGGCGTGTTTTTATCGAATTGGAAACTGACATAAATCTGTATCGAACTACTCTGCTGATGTCTCTCATGCAGATGTGTGGTTGTCGGTGTAATGAATGAGATGGACCAATCAAACTGGCCTTTTGTATATAATTAGGTAGACTGTAATAAGCAAGATATTGATTTTCAAAAGGCCACCTGTATCTAGTGGATGAAGTACACAAATGAAGTAAAAGTACTGATATTAGAGTACGATATTACTCAGGGAAAGGTTATATGTGCTGCAAATTATATCAATTTGGAGATTTTACAAAAGTTGAAGCACAAATGTACTTTATTTTATATATTTTTTTGTACTTGAGTATTATTGGTGAAAAGTATTCATGGATAAATGTTTATTTATGTGGCAAGATGATGTTTTATTTATACTTAATTATAATTAATGGGTATTTATGTGTGCAAACAAGTGTATTAAGTGAAATAACAAAAAGTTTACCCTAAAGGCTGATTTATACTTCTGCATCAAGCGTATGCTCCGACGCAACCTTCGTGTGGTCGCATAGCCCTCGCCGTGGCCGATGCTGACGCGCACCTCTCAACAAATTTAACTACACGTCGCATTGACACGTATCGCAAGCTCTGTGATTGGTCGGATTGCTCAAGTGAGGGCGGGGGTGACAGCCACGCAAACTCGTTGGAGCAAGTGTGGAGTCCTGTGAAGGAGCTCCAGATGAAACTTTAGTTTTGTGTTTACCTTATGATTAAAGTTGTTGCACATCCGCCAGTTCCCACCTCAGAATGAGCGAGTTTTAACTACTTGTACATTTCAGGTAGCGTTTATAAAAATTAAAAAAACAGCGAAGAAACTTGGCACAGAGGAACTTAAAAAATCTACTGCCAACTAGCGTTTCGGAAGCGGCATTGTCAGACGTATGATAATTATTGTATTTGTACGATAATTTCGACCTCTGTACGATCAATAATAAAAAAAATCCTATAATGTGCGATAATTTCAGAATTTTATAGTATACACATTTAATTTCATTGTAATCTTAGGGCTTCTATACTTAATGATCTAGCTGCATCTTTTGTCGACTGTCTGTGAGGAAAACGTGGAGTTACAGTACGGACGTTTTCTATCTCATCTTATGTTACATCTTCTCACACATTCCTGCTGCGCGGCCGTGCTTAGGTCAGTAGTTTTCAGGTTGAGGTCAATTGTTTAAGCAATAAAGTAAAAAAAATCTGTGCTAAAAAGAAAGGTGAGAAGGATAGGGGAGTTTGCCCTTGATGTTCTCATTTTTTTCCCTTTCAAATGCATCATGTTTTTTTATTTATTTATTTTTTTTTTTATGTATTGTGGTAATTTGTACATTGTGTCAAAACACTATTTGTCTAGATAATAGCTTTATACTCTCCGTTTGACTCGTATACGATAATTTTCCTCCAGATTCAATAATTTTAAGGTTCTGGTACGATACTTTGACATTTCCAATCTGGTAACACTGTTCGGAAGTGTTATTGCAGAGCAACACAAACAGCATGCAGAAGTATAAATGCACGGCAATGCGCAAGGCATGAGCCGTGGGTCAAGCCGATCCTTTGACGCAAAAGTATAAACCAGGCTTAAGGCTTAGTATCTAAAAATAACTGAAATCAAAATGTACATAATGTAAATGTGTGCTGACAACTAATTTTAATATCAAAACATCACAAAGGAGAACAATCGTATTATCTGAAACTTTGATGGTTGTATTCCTTTAATGTATAGCTGATTATAATACAGATGATTATACACACATGTCTGTATTAAATCATTCCATACACTGGGCTTAAACAGCTTGTTTAGCAGAACTACTTCACAAACAGCTGACAATAATGATCTAAATATGATATATAATATCATATAATAATAATATATCCTACAACTCACCATTAGTAACTGCCATAAACAGTTGTGGGCCAATAATATCAAGCTGCAGACCCACACACGTTTCAGGCACACACAATCTAGGCAAACCATATGGTTTCAACGGCTGTTAATCTTATTAGCGTCCTATCGGACATTAACAATATATATAAAAATATATTGATGACAGTGTACACAATAGACAATAGTAAATACTATTTCACAAATATGGCAATCGAGACAGGCAGCCCATCTGCCTGTCTCGATTGCCATATTTGTGAAATAGTATTTACTATTGTCTATTGTGTACACTGTCATCTATTGTGTACACTGTCAATGTTGTTTCCAATCGCCATTCAATATAACAGACTGAACAGTTTTCTATCAGTCATCATTGAAGATCAGTCATTATTTATCTGACAGAGTCAGTATAGCAGATACTTGTTTGCTGGCTTTGCTAAAACGTTTTTTAGTGATATATAAAGACATAAAAAAATTGGACAGGTTTAATTTATATAATGGATTCATTATAATGATGGAAATAATAGCAAGTTAATATGTATAGGCTATAATACATCTTTATATGTAATACAAATTCTTTTACATTTAATAAATGTAGAACACTACATAAATTTTTACTTTAGTGATTGAATAGTATCTATTTGCTCAATTTTCTAATAACTTTTTTTTTTTTATTAATGATTTACCACATTAAATACTATAGTAATTTATAGTAAGTAATATATGGTTTTTAAACCATAAAGTACTGGTAATTTATGGTAATTATAGTTGCAACAAATATAGTATTACAAACAAATTAACTGTTAATAATTATTAAAAATAATAATAATAATAATAATAATTCTAAGAGTATCTTTTGAATCAGTGAATCATTAACTGAAGTCTCGCTCTGACCGATTCATTTTAATCAATGAACTCATTGAATTTTAATTAGCGAACAATTAAAGGAACACTTCAGTTTTTAGGAAACATTTTATAAGTTCCCAATGATTAGACAGTTAAGTTATAGTTTTTTTTTTAATCTATTCAGCCAATCTTCAGGTCAAGCAGGGGCACATTTAGCTTAGCTTAGCATAAATCATTGAATTGGATTGGACCGGATTGGACCATTAGCATCTAGCTCCAATAATTAAAAAAAAGTTTAGATCGTTTTCCTATTTAAAGCTTGACTTGTGTGTAGTTACATTATGTACTAAGACTGATTTAAATAAAAAGTTCTTCTATAGATGTTATTTCTAGGTTGATATGGCTAGGAGCTATACTCATTTTGGCGTAATAATCAAGGAATTTTGTTGCTGTACCATGGCTGCAGCAGGCATAAATATATTAAATATACAGTTAGAGTCAGAATTATTAACCCCTCTCAATTATTAGACCCCCATTATTTTTTTCTGTTTAACAAAGATTTTAACACATTTCTAAACATAATAGTTTTCATAACTCATTTCTAATAACTGATTTATTTTATCTTTGCCCTGATGACAGTAAATAATATTTGACTAGATATTTTTTCAAGACGCGTCTATACACCTTAAAGTGACATTTAAAGGCTTAACTAGGTTAATTAGGTTAACTAGGCAGGTTAGGGTAATTAGGCAAGTTATTGTATAATGATGGTTTGTTCTGTAGACTATCGAAAAAAATAGCTTAAAGAGGCTAATAATTTTGACCTTTATATGGTTTTTAAAAAAATTTAAACTGCTTTTATTCTAGCCAAAATAAAACAAATAAGACTTTCTCCAGAAGAATAAAATATTATCAGACATACTGTGAAAATTCCCTTGCTCTGAAACAAGAATTCAAAGGGGGTTTAATAATTCTGACTTCAACTGTATATTTAATATATTATGCAGTGCTATTACCTAGTTACCTAGCTGTGGACTATTTTCAGGTGCTGCATAATACTATTGCCTGCTAAAGCCATGGTTTGACAGTGAAGTTCCTTGATTGTTATGCTGGTTGGAGAATATATAGCCAAAGTAGCAACTTTTCATTTTTTCAATGGTTTAACTAGATGAAATTTATTTAATGAAAATTAAACAAAAAGCACATGTCATTATCAAAGATTGTTCCCATCCCTTAAATATAAACTTGCAGTTTTTACCGCCAAAAAGATGTTTTAGGCAACCTCGAGTAAAGAAAAACGTGTATCAAATGTCCTTTGTGTCGATTGCCATTAGAATTACTAGGTTTTAAGTATCAATAAAGTTTAATTGAGTTTTTAATGTGATGATATTGAATGTATTTGTGTTGCCTGTTTTCTGTGATGTGTGATGTGAACCCTGATGTGTGTGTGAAGCCAATGATAAATTTCCACTTGTGGACAATAAAGAAAGTAAAGGACAAAGTCTTAGGACACAGTGCAACTACATAATAGTCAAGCTTTAAAGGGCACCTATGGTGAAAAATCTACTTTTCAAGCTGTTTGGACAGACATGTGTGTAGGTAAAGTGTATAGACCATCATATTGGGGTGATATAAACACACCCAGTCCTTTTTTTTCAATTTAACAACATAAAAACGGTGGACCAATTGGAGCAGTATTGAGATCGACCGCAACTTGACGTAGGAGTGTGGTCCCCCCGCCCACCAATATTGATTGACAGGCGTGCATTACCACGTCCACCATTTTCAGCGTGTGAGTCAAAGCAATGTCACCAAAGAAACACCCTTGGTCTATTTTTGGATGTAAGGCTCATTGGGCTCAACACAAGAGTCTTCATCGTCTTCCTGCGAACGAGCAACAGAGATTTTACATTTAGCGGCCATTTGCACTGAACACGCAGTGAATGCAACGCATTGAGATTCGGGCCATTAAAAACAGCTGATCCACCGAGTCTTTCAGCACTCTCTCTGAAAACACTTGATTGATCTCGACTGGCAGATCAACATTCACCACATGATCGCTCTCATCGGCGCCATTGTTTGTAATTTTAAGTGGGTTTGCAAACATGTGTACTTTTCATTGCGTCTTCCTTAAACTTCAGCCGTTTGCATTTTCCGCGGTCACAGAAGCTCCCTGTTATCTCAACTAGGTGCGGCTGGAAAGTGTGAGCGCATTCCCCCTCCATTGGAAATAACGAACTTGCCTTAGTTATAGCCTCAGTCAAAGTTCATCCAGTGTGTGAAGTTATTAGTCTCGGAACTTTAAACTAGCGCACAGTTGGCATAACTTTGTTTAGTTGCCTCAGTTTTGTTCCGTGCAGAAACACGGTGTTGAGAAGCCTTTATGATTAATTAACTGTGACGAATTAAAGGGCACCTATTTTACCCCTTTTTTAAGATTTCATATTAATATTATGGTTCTTCTGAGTGTGCCAGTTTAGGTTCAGTTCAAAACACAATTCAGATTTTTTTATTATGATGTGTTAAAAAGTGTCATTTAGGGGGCGTGTACACAGTTCGCTGTTTTAGGGGCGTGTTGCTTCACATGAAAATTGGTTTCGACTTCCCGCCCAATTTAACAAGGGGGAGGAGCCAAGAGCTCCCCCGCTTTGTGCATGGCAACAGACAGGCAGACAGAGAGAGAGAAGCAACATGAGTGAGAGGATCAGCATTCAGCCGTACATGTACGACTCAGATACAGACCAAGCAGAGACTACAAAATCATGTGTTTTTGTATAGTTTTACAGCCAACTGTGTGCTAGTTTAAAGCTCCGAGCTTGTAGCCTACACCGAGACTAATAACCAAGCACACTGAATTAACTTTGACTAAAGGGCATCACACACCGGATGCACCGCGGCGCGCACATGACAGTTGAAAGTATCGCACACTTGCGGCACCGGTGTGTGTCCCCTGATAGAAACTTATGTTTATAATTCAGAAATGCATGCTGCTGCGTGGCGCCGAGCGGCGCTTCTGGTGTACGACCTGCTTGAGGCTATAACTAAAGGGCGTCATACACCGGATGTGCCGCTCAGAGCCACGACACGGCACACCAGACGTGCACATTTGCATGTTATTTAAAATGAAACTATTCAGATAACGCTCTGTGGCGTGACAGAAATATGAACAGTGTCCTGAGGCGGCCTAGGCGGCAGAATAGTGAGCGAACACCCCTGTCCTCACTTTCATCCGTGACACCGCGAAATGCATGGCGCTGCGTGTCGTTAGTTTGATATTTCCAATGGAGGGACGCGTACGTGAGACAACGCGCTTGCACTTTCCAGCTGCACCTAGTTAAGATGACAGGGAGCTTCTGTGACCGCGGGAAAATGCAAACCGCTGAAGTTTAAGGAAGACGCAATGAAAAGTACACATGTATGCAAACACTGGCGGCGAGGAGAACGATAACGTGTTGAATGTTGAGCCCAATGAGCCTTACATCTAAAAATAGAGCAAGGGTGTTTCTTTGGTGACATCGCTTTGACTCACACGCTGAAAATGGCGGACGTGAAACAACATACGGAAGATATGGTAATGTGCACCTGTCAATCAATATTGGTGGGCGGGGGGACCGCACTCCTACGTCAAGTTGCGGTCGATCTCTAAACCGCTCCAATTGGTCCACCGTTTTTATGTCGTTAAATTGACAAAAAAAAAAAGGACTGAGTGTGTTTATATCACCCCAATATGACGGTCTATACACTATACCTACACACATGTCTGTCCAAACAGCTTGAAAAGTAGATTTTTCACCATAGGTGCCCTTTAAAGCGCGGTTAATAGTGAAACCGGTTAATCATTACATCCCTATATGGATGAAGCATGCATCGTTACATAGCGCCTGTAAAACTATACAAAGACACAAGTGATTTTGTAATTAACACTCTGGCACATTAGGAATATTGATTCCTCAACAGTAGTCTCTGCTTGGTCTGTGGCCAAGTCGTACATGTATATCTGAATGCTGGTCCTCTCACTCATGTTGCTTCTCTCTGTCTGTCCATACACAAAGCAGGGGAGCTCTTGGCTCCGCCCCCTTGTTAAGTTGGGCGGGAAGTCGAAACTAATTTTCATGTGAAGCAACACGCCCCTAAAACAACAACCTGAGTACACGCCCCCAAAATGACACTTTAACACATCATAATAAAAAAAATCTAAATTGTGTTTTGAACTGAAACTAAACTGGCACACTCAGAAGAACCATAAAATTAATAATAAATTTTAAAAAAGGAGTAAACTAGGTGCCCTTTAAATATGAAACTTGATTGAATTATTTGAGCTAGATGCTAATGGTCTAATCTGATTCAATGATTTATGCTAAGCTAATCTAAAAGTTCTCCTGCCAGACCCGGAGATACTGAATGGATTAAAAAAAATGGTAAAATTCGACTGTTTAAATCTAGGGGACTTGCAAAATGAGCCTATTTCCAAAAAAAGTGGAGTGTTTCTTTAAATAGAAGATGACGTACATGACAATCGCAGCTTTTTCTTAATCATGATTGAATTTCAATATATTGCCCAGCCCCAAGTGGAAAACACCCAGTGAACTGTTATCTATACAGCTGTTCTGATCTGATCATTTCAATAGGTGAATCTTTAACTAATGACTCACTCTGGCCAGGTTATATGAATCAGTGAGTTGCTGACTCATAAACAAGTCAGATCAGACTAAATTGCGAATGAACCTTTTTTTGATTTGCAAGCCAGTTTAACAGGTTAAAGGAGAAGGTGTGAATAGCCTGTCCCGTCTGTGCGGCACTAACCTCATTCTCTGCCCTCTGCCTCTGATAATCATGTCAGGTGGACTAAAGCTGCATCCCGGCTTGGCTTACGGAGGCTCTGAAAGCAGTACAGTATTCAATGTCTAAGGCCTTGTGCTTGAACAGACCGTAGCATTTAGAGACTCGCTGTAGCACATGGCAATTCACTCACACTTGATCTTTCCTGACATTTCGAAACGCTCTATTCCACATAGGAAAGCAACTGTAAACAACTCAAAGGTTGGCTGAGTTTATTTCCAACGAAGATAGATGGAGACGCCTAAAACGTCTTTGCCGCTGATCTGACTTTCTCAGCCGTTTCTAATGATTTTGGTCGAATGGTCAAGGGTGAAGATGCTGTATTTGCATTCGGAAGCATAGGGCTATGTCCATCGCTGGCTCTGTAGAGGCTTGAGTGGGATTTCAGGACTCCAGATGTCAGTTTTTTTTGCACCCAGCTCCCCTTTGTTGTGCTTTATGTATATTTTAGACCTTGTGCTGTTTTGCTGAATCACTCTGTATGCACATAGACTTACTGTAATGTATTATTGCTGTAGGTCAATGTAAGCATCGCTCTTTAATGCTTAAGGATCACTGCATATGGGTCAATGACATAATTTTTTATTACAGTAAATGTTATTAAATGTAAGGGTTTGAAATGAACACCACTTCAAATGTGGGTAAAAATCGGATCAAATTTAAAGATTAAAAAATTAAAGTGTATATTCAAATTGAATCAATTTTTGCTCACTTTGTAATTGTTTATTAACCGTTTTAACTGTAATTGTTAACAGTTAATATTTAATGTTTAAAATACAACTAAGGGGATAATTCACTCAAAACGTTTACTCATCCTTCACTTGACACAAACCTGTTTAAGTTGTTTTTTTCTCTTAAACAAAATATGTGGTTTTGAAAAATGTTGGAAACCTGTAACCATTGACTTTTAGTTTTTTCTACTATGGAAGTCAGTGGTTACAGGTTTCTAACATTTTTTTAAAATATCTAGATGCTAATGGTCTAATCCGATTCAATGATTTATGCTAAGCTAAGCTAAAAGTGCTACCGCCAGACACTTTTATGTACTGAATGGATTTTAAAAAACTGTAAAACTTAACCGTTTAACTCCAGGGCACTTGTAAAGCCTATTTCCAAAAAAAGTGGAGTGTTTCTTTAACCTGTAACCATTGATTTCCATAGTTTTTCTACTATGGAAGTTCGTGGTTACAGGTTTCTAACATTTTTCAAAATATCTTCTTTGTTGTTTTTACTTTTAATGACAATATTTTTTTAAATAAATAAAACATTATTTTATATATGTTTTAATTGTGTTGAAAACTGTTCAATTTTAGTCAGAATCTAAATGTTAGTCAGAAGGTGTCTATTTTTATTAAGTTTAACTAATTAAACAGTACTTTAATTCTATATTTAATAATAATAATATTTGTATTTTATTCATAAAAATTATTATTATAATTTTTTAAAACTTGTTTTTCCCCATTTATTTTATAATATATTAAGATGAATAAAAACTGTTTTTAGTTTTACTCAATCTTTTAGTCATAAGATTGAAATACTTCTTGAAATATTTTGAAAGATTCCATCAAAAATAATTGTCATTGACCCTTATGTTTGGAATGTAAACAAATATCAGTGTTACAGTGATAAATGAAATGTGTGTGTGTGTGACATACTCACAGTGGTGTATTCTCTCCCTTTGGTTTTATCATACAGGGATATTGGAATGGCCTTTTTGGACCAAACTGGTGGTGGTGGCCATCGGCTTCACAGGCGGACTGGTGTTCATGTACGTGCAATGCAAGGTCTACATCCAGTTGTGGAAGAGACTCAAGGCCTACAACAGAGTAATATATGTGCAGAACCGCCCAGAGACCTGTAAAATCAAAGTTTTTGATAAGCCCTCTCTTCTGGAGCCCAACCTGGAGAACAAAGAGGCTCTTGTACCTGCGCAGTCGGACACAAACTCTTCCCAGTACACAGAGACAGAGGATTACAGTATGGAGATCCTTCACGTGTGACGGCTCAGACCCCCCCAAAATGTACTCTATAAAGGACCTGCCGGGGATCTGAATGTCACACTGCACCGGCCACCGTCTGAAACTCCTTTTGTCGTTTCGATGTTCTTTTTTCCTCTTCGTTCGTTTGTCCGACCTGTTCCTGTAAGTTGTTGGCTAACCATAACGAATCGGTGTGCGCTAGATCTCGGATCATTCCAACTACTGCCATTGTACTGCTGTCGTACAAGAGTTGAAATCCGCCGTTCGAGCCGTGTTTGTGCGCTGGTTCTGATGGAGTCGATGCATATAAGCACTTTTTGATTTCCCTCTTCTACGGAAGAGCCCTGTTTTAATAACGTATTCATTTCCTTTCTACGTGGAGAAGACAAACTTGAAGTTTTGCGAGCGTTTTATAGGAGCATTTGTATCTCCCTGAAAATCCTCGGATGGAACAAAACAGAAAAAGGAATCTGAAGGAGCGAAGAGGGAACGTTTATGTACTGTTATGTATCATTCCACTTGTTTAGGAGACAAAGTATGTTTTTGGAATTTTAGTCGTTGTGAAATTTGACACGAGCTAGGCTTTTGTTTTTATATCAGGTGATTGAGAAATAATCTGGATTATCTAATTACGATATTTATCCTGTCGAGGGCTAGATTTACTAAAGTGCAGGAAAAAAATGCAAAAATGATACCATACGGTGAGTTCTCACTGGCTATGCTGCTGATTTTTGCATTTGCTGAAGACTTTTAACGCTTAGTGAGAGACTTTAGTAAATTGGGCCTTGTAAAAGGGATCGTTCACCCCAAAAAATGTACTCACTCTCAGGCCAAACAAAATGTAATGTTTATTCTTCCTAACAGTTAAGAAGATTTGTTTTGGGCTGAAAATGCGGTAGAAGCTACTGTCACTTTAAGAAATGTACAGACAACACTTAATATTAAACATACATACATACATACATACATACATACATACATAGATATATATATATAGATATAGATATACCCACACAATTTTTTTACACATCCAGTCATTTCGCTTCATAAGTAGGGTTGTCACGATACTGGAATAGTCCAATTTCTCTGCGTCCAAAAACATCCATTTCCCGCTAACGTTTGAGCACTATGGATTTGTAGCGTTTGTTTGCCGTTGTGTTCATAGAAATGACTGTGATTGGCTGTGAAAGTCATCAGTTCACCGAACTCACCACTCACAAGGACACTGGAGTGTTTCAAAGTCACGTCGATCAGCTAGTTTGCTAGCTGACATAGGAGTGATTCGCTGATTAATCATGGCTTTAAAATGCTCCAGTGTCCCTGTATCTTTGGTTACACGTAGTAAACAGAGTGAGTTCGGCGAACTGATGACCTTCAGGGCCAATCACAGTCATTTCTGTTGAGCACGTGAACATAACGGCAAATCAGCGCTATTTAAGAACGCGCTCAAATGTTAGCAGGAAATGGACATTTTTTAAATTTCAGTATCGAATTTCAGTATCGTGCAACCTTACCTTATAGGAATAGTTCAGCCAAAAATGAAAATTCCACCAAAACCTATTTGACTTTCTTTCTTCTGTTGAACACAAAAGGAGATATTTTGAAAAATGCTGGTTGCTCGGATTCATTGAATTCCACAGTATTTACCAGCATTCTTTAAAATATCTCCTTTTGTTTTTAACAGAAGAAAGAAAATCACAAAGGTTGATGTATAAATGATGTCATTTTCATTTTAGGGTGAACTTCTAATAGTTTAACTTTTAATAAACTTTTGGCATGTTTTTTTTTATGATTTATGAGCATTTTATGATTCATACAAGAGAGTTAAAGCAAAAAAAACCTAAATAAATTCATAAATGTTCCACAGAAGAGAAAAAAAAGTCACATCTGAGACCTGAGAGTGCGTAAAATGTTCATTTCTGGGTGTACTTTCCCTTTAAAAGTGTGTGTTTGTGAATGTAAAGAATTCAAATTCCTCCCTGAGGGAAATGAACTGCAGTGTAGCATCATGCAACCGTTGCAATGAATCAGTCATGATTTCTGTGTGTGTGCGCGTGTGAACGAGATTTACCTTCAGTCCAATTTTAGCTTAATGTTTTCTGTTTTCTTTTGGCATTTCTACATTTACTTACGCAGTTGATTTTAAACCATAACTTAAAAATAAAGGTTTTAGCAATGATGAAATGTTGACTTTGAACTAGTTAGCAGGACGACTACCAGGTTCTGCTTAGGTTTTTAAACCAATCCAATCTCCCCTGGGTGTTTTGTATTTATTAAATATATTGTTTGGCGTCTCGATGGCTTTAAATGTTGGAAAACAGCCATGTTAGTTTTGGCCTTCATTCTAACATATTCCTCTTTTCAGTGACCATGATTGATATTCCTGTTGTTGCGATGATCATTTAAGCAGACTGTGCTTCTTACAAACTCTATTGTGAATGAATATTTCTTTGTTCAAAAGGTACAGGATCCTTCTGCCACCTAGAGCTACTGCACAGACAATGCACATTTATCTTTTTTTTTTTTTTACCTCTTCTGACTGGCTTTGTGCCGTTTGACCAATAACAAGATGCTCTACTATGTTTTTCAATGTATGCACCACCTTTAATAAGACCCTGACCACTTTGAGAATATAAGAATGAGCCATTTTATTGAAAAATATGTGGAATAAAACTATTTTATGGTTCGCCAGCCATCATATAAATCCTTACTAGATCAATTTAAATGCCCCTAGCCTAGTGAAATGACTGTTTTATGGCAGTTATTAAGATTTAGCGCATATATATATTTACCCAATTTTTTTAATAGCATATTTGTAAAACTACAGGAGCTGGCTCCTTTAACAGATACTCGTTTTCCAGAATTTTCTTTATTTGAAGCATTGCACTGCATCATATTTGGATGGATGGGTTTTAAAGTGCAGTAATAGTCTTGTTTGTTTCATGGCTTGTCGTCAAACTGCAGTGCTTTACTACTGAATTGGCTTGAACATGGAGAACATGACTGTTTCTTGCATCTCCCTCTTATTTCTTGTAACTTTCCTCTTGTAGTAAATAGTTTCTCTAAGCATTTTTGAGGATTAAAAAATAAACAAACAACCAAATAAAGGAAATGTAGATTATTTTTTTTTGTCACCAGCCTTGTGTTGTATATGAGATGTTTGTTTTTAATTGACTGTAATAACGGGTGATTAAAGATCTGAAAGCTGCCTGGTTATGTGGAAAGAGATATTTCCCATAGGAAAAATTGCATTAAACTCTCAGTTTCATATTCATGTGTTGTCAAGGCCTTTTATAAACACTGTGTCAAATAGAAACCATCAGTGGAGTCGATCCAGCATTTCACTTTGTGGCTTTCTCAGTGGATAAATACTGGTTTTGTGAAACTGAAAAGGCTGTAATGTACATGTATAGTTTTGTATCTCATGTATGTTTCTCTCTTTTATTTGTTTCCCCCTCCCCCTCAGTATTACCACCTTTATTCTGGTTGATTTTTAGTTTCTTGGCTGAGATATGAGTGACTACATTTGTGCTGTGTTTTTAAGGACTGAGTGGAGCAATAAAAGGAATCTTCAAGTATAGCCGATGTCCAGCTACACTGTTTACTCCTCACTGACTCCAGACTTTCAGTTTTCTCAGACATGAGAGCTCAAGTTCTGCAGGTTTAGATCCTTCCAGAGTGGTAAATTATTATTATTATTATTATTTTTTTTTAACTGATGCTAATTTAAAGGCCCCTTGAAATCCAATTGTTTTTTTGTTTGTTTTTTTTGGGGTTAGCATGAAGATGTTAGTCTAGTGTGCTGCACAACACTTATAAAACTCAAATTATGAAGATATAAACAGCAAAAACTTCACCTAAATGCATCAACATTTTTTTATGTTACCGCCATATTTCAGTGTCTCATAATCATAAGCATCTCTAGCATAATGCTAATTTAAAGGCCCAGCGAAATCCAACTTTAGTGTTTTTAGGTGTATGAAGTTGTTAGTCTAGTGTGCTACAAAACACTGCCAAAATTAAAAGTACAATGATGTAAATATCCAAAACTTCAACTAAATGGCTAAAAAAAAAAAAAATAATTGACATCACCTTCATATTTCAGTGTCTCATCAAATCTATTGAGCAATCAAATGCTGTCTAGCATAATGCTAATTTAAAGGCCCCGTGAAATCAAACTTTAGTTGTTTTTTAGGTGTTAGTATGAAGATGTTAGTCTAGTGTGCTACAAAACTTTAAAAATTAAAAGTACAATGTAAACCTCCAAAACTTCAACTAAATGGATAAAAAAAAAGAATTGATGTCACCTCCATATTTCAGTGTCTCATCAAATCTTCTGACCAATCAAATGCTGTCTAGCATAATGCTAATTTAAGGGCCCCGTGAAATCCAAACGTAGTTTTTTGGGGGGATTAGTATGAAGTGTGCTACACAACACTGACAAAATTCAAAGACGAAGATGTAAACATCCAAAGCTTCACCTAAATGGATCAACATTTTTTTGACGTTATATCAGCGTCTCATCAAATCTTCTGACCAATCACATGCTGTCTAGCATAATGCTAATGTAAAGGCCCCGTGAAATCTAACTTTAGTTTTTTTTTTAGGTGTTAGTATAAAGATGTTAGTCTAGTGTGCTACAAAACACTGACAAAATTCAAATTACAAAGATATAAACATCCAAAGCTTCACCTAAAACCTTTTTTTGACGTCACCTTCATATTTCAGTGTCTCATCAAATCTTTTGACCAATCAAATGCTCTCTAGTATCTGACATGTCACGCCCTCTTCAAGATGCTACACTCAAAAAATGATTGTTGCTGGTTGTTTAAACTACTTCTTTAAAAAGAGCTGAATCAACTGTTTTTTGGGACAACTTAATTTATGCTCAATCCACTTAAATTTGCAAAAATCATTCATTTAACTTAATTGATTTGAGTTGGGACAACATGAAGGAATTGTGTGGAATGATTTCAAAACCGAATTGTGTGTACACTGTACAAAATGCAGGGTTCCACAATCGATTTGTGGTGGGACAACATGAATGAACTAAGTTAAAGTTATGTGGATTGAATAAAACAATTTGTCCCCCCCAAAAATCTCAAGAATCCCAATGAGTACTGTGAACTTAATCCATTTGAGTAAATGAAGCAATTTGAGCACAGTAAAATCCAATAAATGAAGAGAACTCAAACAAACTGAGTATTGTAAAACTCAATCAGTTAGGGCAACTCAAACCGTTTGAGGAAACCGATTGCTGCAAACTATTTGAGTTAAACCTCTGAGTACTGTGAACTTACTCCATTTAAGTTGAAGTAATGAGGTACTTAATTAACTTATTACCTTCAACACAGAGTTCAAAACTCTTTTCAAATGAGTAGAATTACCTTTCAGTAAATTGAGTTAACTACACTCATTTCATTTGATAAAGTTGACTGATGGGTTTTACACATAGACTGTAAAAGATATGGACGTAGTATCCGTGACGTCACCCATAGGTTTCTGAAAAACCCAAAAGAGGCTACCAGTAGGCGTGGCCAACCGTCGCCATTTTGTTCGCACCAACCGGGGGATACCAAACAAGGCGGAGCGTGAGCGGAGCTACAAACGCATGCTGGCATTTTGCCAAGACAGGCTTTTCTGTGAGAGAAATGATTAATACTTCATTACATGAGACTCGTTTGTGTTCTGACCACATGTGCTTGGTTGTTCACTATATCAATAAAGTATTTAGACTTTTAAAAACACTGTTGTAGTACATTGAGCCACTAAACATTGTTCTTATGACGTTTTTCTATAGGAGGAAAACACTAATTTCCTCCAAACACTTCAAATATAGTCTGTGTTATTAAATGCAAGGATATTGATGAAATCCAGGCATATCACTGTATGACAACATTTCAGATGACTGTTCTAGAGCCTACAGCTAAGCAATCTGTCAGATTCTGGAGTGCTTTACAGGTCTAAAGAACATTATAAATGACGACTGATCTTATAAAACAAAAAAGTTTATAGAGATGGTATATAAGTATATAACTTCACTCACCTGGGAAACGGAGGCCACGTGAATAGTTTGGGAGCACAATTAAGTGCACACAGCATGCCATATTATCTGATAATTGTAAGAAATAATTCCAAAAGGCAACTGACTCAGTAAAGCCACATAAAACAAAACAATAATACAATGTATATGCAGAGTTCAGCAGCTAATCAGTTGAGGTAAAGTGACGGCGACCAGCGAGACCTAGCGGTCACTCAAGTGGCTACGCGCTTAATTATGCAAACTTAGGGGAGAGCGGGGCACAAAGTAACACTTTTTGGTTTTGGTCAAATAATGAACAAAGTAATAGGGTTAGACAAACTTTTTTTTTTTTTTTTTTTACCAACAACACACAAGCCTCTCCTACAAATGAGCACTGGAGTTATGATCGGCAGACCTATGGTTTCTGTGCAGTATTGCCAAAAGTGCCAGGAGTAAAAATGTTACTATTTACCCCACCTGAAGGGCAAGTTGTAACAGACAGGGAGTTAGTTGTGTAACACGCTTATAAAGGCAGATTTCACACAATTAATTTAAATTCAATTTACTTTAAATAGTAGCTATATTTTCTCATTTCTTGTTTATTCTACATAGCACAGCATGTTTATTTATTTATTTGTTTGTTTATTGGATAAACACATTTGAATCTATTTGCATTATTATCCTTTTATCCATTATTATACAATGCATTTATTTGCATTATTAGCAATAATATATATATTCTATTAAAACAATATTTTCTATTAAAAAAACATTTTTATATAAAAAGTTCTCAACATTACACTCGAAATTCAAAAAATTATTTTGTTAGTTTAATTGGTGTCCAACAGTGTGTGGCTTAATTGTAACACTGTGTTACAACTAACCCCGCTGTTCTCAAAGCTGGCTAGCAGTCACGGTGTGTTTTATACATCTTTCAAAATGGTTTCATCTTTTAGCCTAGAAGACGGTGATCACAACAATATAAGATTTTACGCTCATACTTTCACCGATTTTTTTTAAATAAAAAAAATATCGACTGTAATAAAAAATACTTTTATGCTGCAAAAATGGTTTCTCCTGTGTTTCTCATCCAAATTTCGTCGAACTTTTTCAATAATTGGCAGGAAGACGTCTGCCGACACAGTGGTAAAAAACTCGAAAGCATGCCATGGTTAACCCTGAGCAAATACCTTAAAAACTCTGTGTTACATTTAACCCCACGTTACTTTGTGCCCCGCGCTCCCCTAATATCAAGGAAACGGAGGAGTTATAAAAAAATTCCCCCCTTACAGTTGTCATGAAGGGTAATATTAGCTATATGAACCAAAATCGTTCTTTGTACCAGGCTGTAAACACCTTTTTTTTCTGCTGTAAAGTTGGCCATTCTCTAAGGCCCAATCCCAATTCTATTTTTGTACAGCTTCCCCTTCCCCTTGGCCCTTAAAACAGAGTGTGAAGGGGAAGGGTTTCAAAATTTCCTAAGAATTGGGACAGCACCTGCACACGTCACCATATGTCATCGCGATCTCTTGCTTCATATGAGAGCAGAGGATGGCGACTGCTGTGGTTATTCCAGTTGTGTTATTTTTTGGTATTTATCTTCAGGAAATCACTGAAGGCATACATTATGTTATCATAATGATCTAATGTGGCAATAAGATCGTAACTATACTGCACATTTACACAGTGGCCATATTCATCAATGTAAACACACCAAAACAACACAAGCTTTTTAGTGTCTGTTATAATGTTAATTCCTAGCCACTAGACATTACTGACAGGGTATTCGAGTGTCATCGAGTGTCAGAATGTTGTGGGACTGCTATACAAGAGTTATGATTATGGATTATAGATAGCGAAACTTATCGGTTTTTATTTTAGCGTTTTTTTTTTTTTTTTTTTAAGCATGACGGTAAAACATGAACGCGGTTATGAATACATTAAAACATGAGATTGTCACCTGAAAAACTCAATAAACAGTTGTTAACAAAAAAATAAAAATAAAACATGTGCTTGTTTGTTGTAAAAATTCGTAATAATGACAAAAAAAATATATACTAATTTGTGGATCTCCTTACTTCCGGGTGCAGCTATTCTGCCGTTGTGACGTTCTGCTGCTGGGAAATTTTCTTACCCCTTGGTTTTGAGTGTGGTCATAAAAAAATCTTTGTTTGAAGGGCTATCTACCCCTTCCCCTTAGCCCTACGCCTTCAAGCTAAAGAAAATTGGGACACCCCTACCCCTTCACGGGAACGCGCAAAAGTTGGAAAACCCGCTTGGTTTTACAGTATATGTGCTTGAGCTCAACCACTCTCATTGGTGGAGCTGTGATGTAAACAAAATGCTATTGGCTGTTTCTTTTAAAAGGGGAGGAGCCACTGTTGTTTCAGTTGAAATTACATCACACAAATATTAAAAATTCACATATTACAGTTTAAAATTTGACTTTTTTTTTTTTGAGTGTCTGCATCAAATTACATTTTTTTATTTTATATTAGATAAAGTACATTTCAGTCAAACGTCTGCTTTAATGATTCAAAGCACATCACATTTTTCAAAAATAAAATGTCTAAATATAAAAGAGTAAGTGATGTAGCTAAATTATATTTTAAATGACTAAAAATCTAGCTGAAAAATGAATCAAATGTACAGTAATGAACTGAAAGATTGTAGCAAAGTATAAAGATAAAAAAAATTATTCTATATTTTTGTAAGTTATCAAATGATTCAATCAAAATTTGACAAGATTTCTGGAATATAAACTGTTGGTACACTGAAGGACGTTTTAGTGGGGTACTTTTCAGCTTGGGACCCCCAAAATAACAATTACAGTGACTCGCGACCCCCACTATCCTCGTAGGTGGTTATAAACATGCAAACATTGCCAGGAGTGGACTGGGACAGCACAAGAAAAAAAAAAAAAAAAAAAAAAAAAAGTTATTGAAGGTCAGGCCAAAATGAGGAGTGGGGGGAAGGGGGGGTTAAGCGTGATGTTTTCGAAAAGTGGGGGAGGGTGGAGAAGCGCGATATTTATTAAAAGTGTGTACTCGGGCAAGAATCACGGTGGCAGGCCAGATGACCGTCAAGGCAAACCGGGAATTTTTTTTTTTACCCGGTGCTCCCTATGGCCAGTCCACCCCTGAACATTGCACACACACACACACACACCAATTGGGACTCTATAAACAAACAAATTGACAATACAAAAAATTACATAAGTCTAACAACCATATCATTTTTTATAGTCATTATTCATTGTTTAATTTAATATTTATCTCACTAAATAAGAATTATGAGCACAATGGTTTATAGCACAGGACTATTCTTGGTTTAATTTTGGAGATCGCCACTTGGAGAACGTCCTCTGTTCAGTCGTAGACTTTATTTTTAATGTACACAAGTGCCATAAAGGTATCAAAATGTAACATTGTGCTGTAAAATCAATCTGTTGCAAGCTACAATATTGCGGTGTCGTTAATCTAGCATAATAACCCCAGGGGTCACAATCCAATGGAAGAAGAATTGAAAGGCCGATGTCTTTTTATTTGCATGGTGTTATGTTATGTAACTATTAAATGCTATTTTTATCTTCTGTGAGTTATGGCTAAAATATAGTAATTCTAATAGTTTAATAGTCCCGACCACCACTTTGGGAACTACTGCTTTAAATTATGGTAAAAATGAAAGGACAAATTCTTATGAATGTAAAAAAAAAAAAAAAAAAAAGAAAGCTGTATTGCACTTGATAGTTTAAAACCTCTTTTCTCCTTTTCGTCTTTAATACGCTCAGTGATCGCAGGGTCACAAAGTTCAAGCTGCTTCTGTATAATCCCATTAGCTCCATGTCTTTAGCTCCAACCTTGCTAAGGACACAGAAACCAGTGAATCTGTTTGGATTGCACAATTTTAACATTCAATAACAAGTAAATAAAATGTAATGAACATTTGTCAGGAGTTCAGCAAATATATAAACAAATAAATACATTCTTTATTTTAAACTAGTTGCACCCCAAAAAAATGCATTCATTTAAGTTGGTTGATATAAGCATAAATCTGTTAATTGTGAAAACAATCAAGTGTAACCATGGATAATAATAGGGTGAGTTGTGGAATAAGTAATATTTAGCCATTTAAAATCTATGGGACATTATACAGTGTGTAAAATAAGTATTGAACTGGTCACCATTATTTCTAAAGGTGCTGTTGACTTTGGTTGTTACCAACATCTGGTAAAAAAATTCAAGTAATCTATATATACATAGAAATCAAAACTAATTAGTTTAGAAATTAAGTGATGTGCAATAAAAGAAAATGACAGGAAAAAAAAAGTATTGAACACATGAAGAAAGGGAGGTGGAAAAATGTTCAGACAGCAGCTGAAATCTCTCAGTAGTTTTTTCAGAAACCCTGCCCTTCATCAGTGTAAAAGAATATTAGCTACTTCAGTCTCAACATCTACATGAAGATGAAATCAGGGTGGACATTTCAGGAAGACGATGACCCCAAACACAGCCAAGGAAACTCTCAATTGGTTTCAGAAAATAAAATAAAGCTGCTAGAATGGCCCAGACAATGACCAGAATCAACTGAAAATAATACCTAAAAGATCAAAGTTCATAGAAGAAGCCCAGAGAAACATCAAGACACTTGAAGACAAAATTATTATTATGTTCTTTCACAATGGTAAACACTATTTTTTTTTTTTATAATAATCTGTTATTAGAAACTGGTTATTATTATATATTGTTTCAAAATGTGTTTTAAAAAAATTAAAAATTCTCTCCATTAAACCGCATTTGGGACATTTGAAAAAAAAAAGATTGAAAATTTCACAGAAGGGCTAATAATTTTGTCTTTAACAGTATATATATACTTGGTTAATATCTAAACTAACAACCTGGCCAAAATGGTGACCATGACTAATGACACACAGTGACACATAATGTCAGGACAAAGGCTGTAATATGAATTTGATTGAAAATTATTAACATGTCGTCATATATGAAAGCCAACAAAACAATTACTGCCTTATCAAGGTGTACAGTTAAAAAGGTTTATTACTTTTTATCTGCATATCAGGACAGGGCATGATGCTGTAAAACAGTCCCGATCATTGTGATCCACTGACTCACCCTACGCTCTAAAACACTGCATCATCACTGATCAGATCTCGTCCTGTAGCTTTACAGTGTTCGAGCTCATTTGAGAACACTCACTCCAAGTAAGTATATGTGATCTACTGGGAGTTATTCAAGTTTAAGACACACACACACACACACACACACAAACATAGCAGGAAAGCTGTTTATATGTAGCCTATTGGTGTTGTTTGATCTCTAGCTGAAACCGTATGCTTGTATACGCTAGTTGAGATTTCTTCAACAATATGACATGCATACAATGATATCTTTAGCTCTATATATGATATCTGGGATTTATATGACCCCTTGATGAACACATTTTCAGTTTAGCCATATATTTCCAGCTCATGTTTTCATTAGCATTTTCTCTGTCGGCTAAAAACTACTAATGCTAAAAGCCAGTAAAAGTTGTATTCACTTTAAACTTTTTTTTTTTTTTATCGGGTTGAAGAACCATATGGCAACTTCATTGACATTGATCACAAAATGCTTTCCAATAAGGCCTCAAAGTTCAAAAAGTCTTGTATTAACACTCCAGAGTTTTTCTGGTGAGTATTTCAAGGAGTGTCCTAGAAAGGGTTAAAGTAAAAATGACACCGGGAACCAAGATTCCCTTCATCTTTTGACATATAAAACCATTAATCAGAATCAAGCATTCAAAAGCCTCAATTTGTATGATTTGAAAAAGAACACTGATCGAAATTTGAGAATACCTTTCAGATGCTTCTTTTTAGTTAATGGTGTTAAATTTCTTCATTATCACAAATAAATCATTTTTAACTGGCAGCCAAACCTTCCAGTTTTCAAGGTGTTTGTGAGAAAGCGAGTCGCTCTAAAGTGACTGAAACTCTCGGATGGCAGGTTGTCCAGATAAAGGCCAAAGAGACCCTTTCAGCCACAGCAAGGGAAGTTGTTTGTTCCAAATAATGATTTTAAGAATATTGCATCTTTACGATGTCACTAACTCACTCATGTCCAGCAAAAAAAAAAAAAAAATGATTGTCATTAAAAGAAATGCAAGAAAGGACAGAATAATGCAGAAAATCCCATTATTCAGTCATTTTACAGCTACAAAGTGAATGCAAATGTTTGTCAGAAGCTCCATCAACAGCATGTAATTCCTTTCCTGTGTTCATCAACCAATCAGCCATGAATTCTCATGCAGAACAACGAGTCCAGTCACACAGCAAAACAGGTAAAGCAGTTCTGTGAAGCTAAAAACACAAAAATCATGAAATGACAGTCCAGAGCCCTGATCTAAACCAGCTTGAAAATCCTTTCTGACAAAGTTAATATGGCTAACAAACACGATAGCCAGTGAAGTGTGGAAGAGACGGCAATTGATCACAACAGTAAGAGATTAGCGAGAGGCTGCACAAAAAAATTTGGGATCGTTTTAACTTAACATTAGATAAAATTTGGACAGTGATGCTTGCAAGATGGTAATGGTGGTTTCTCTACACTTCATATGAATTTTTGGCTGCAGTCATGCGAAAATTGCTCCTCTCCAAGTTTGAGCACTGTGATTTCCTCAAAATAAATGTTCTTTTGTTGAAGTAGAGCTGTTTAACCTCTTATATTATAACTACATATGATAATAATGTTATAACATACACCAATGATGTGTTAATGATATGTCAAGCATTCAAAAGCCTCAACTTGTATGATTTGAAAAAGAACACTGATCGAATTTTGAGAATACTTTCAGATGCTTCATAGTTATTGGTGTGAACCTGGTGGTAAATTTCTTCATTATCAGAAAAATCCTATTAAACTGGCAGCCAAACCTTTGTAGAGACTCGCCGGTCAAAACCAGTTTGAACCAGGCTTTGGAATGTGAGTGCAAATGGCCCTACTCGCTCCAGGGCTTCTAACAGTAGGATAACAGGGGAGCAAGTTATTAACTCTCTTCACCCCCACTATCCTAGCCTGAGTTGGACAGATGCGGCCACAATTTTGGTTAACCGTTAACCAACTAGACAAAGACGCCCTTCAAATTCTCTTCATCACGAGACTTTTGGATGACCATCATGCGTTCGACCACGAGATGGACAGAGTTTCTCAGAGACAAAAGAGCTTTTAAAAGAAAAGAATTCAGAGACTTAAGGAAAAACGATTCGTATAGATGTTATAACCCAGGCAAAATTTGAGATTTTGAATGACATTCATAGGTATTGATGTGCTGTGTTTATTCCAACCAACCAGGTTCATGATGTGTGATTTTACCATTATAACAGGCTAAAATGATCTGTATGTGTGTGAAATGCTTCGTGTTTAGTTTTAAACTGAACCCTTTTCTATTTGCAATACTTTGCTGTAAATGAGAATTTTGTAATCCGAACCATATTGTAACATTTGATGTCAGATAGTTACAATCTTACCAGAGATTTTACTACGTGAAATTTCTTGCAGACGGTTAATCATTAAACTTGATAATACTGGTACGGGGCGTGGCCCCGCCCTTCATCTTGCCGTTCATTGGACGACAGCGTCATGAAGGATGGCTCAGAGCAAGCCGTATAAAACCTCCTTGCAGCGTCAACCATGTGCGCAGCCTCTTAGCATCAAGCTGGTATCAACCCGCTGTTGTTCTCCGCCCCCGGCCGCCTACCACGTGGTCGGGTCAACAAACTTTCATCCAAACCTTAAGTTTCACTCCGCTGAAACTTCCGCTGAACTGACTCTTTCTACGGGTCCGTACCCCGGTAACCCAGGACAAAGAGTTTCACTCCCGCCGAGTGAGTTCCAGCGAGCGACGTCACAGAGAAGCCACGCTTATGCCACGTGTTTCTTCAAACCAACCCGAAGACTGCAACAAACTCGCAAGTACACGACAATTGTTGTCCCTGTCTGATCGGGTGCATATGATTTTAAGCAGTTAAAGATAAGTCAATTCTCTGCTTTTGTGGTTTCTCCGGTGATTCTAAGGTCTAGTACGAAATAGATCGGCTGGACTGTTTGTTCAATTCATTTTGCATCCTCTGAACTGCCTGTGTGTGTGTGTGTGAACGTGTGTGTGCATTTGTTTGTTTGTTTATTTGTTGTTTTGATTACTACGTAGTTAGCCTCATGTATCGTAGCGTAGCGCAATAAATCTTTGTTCTCCTTTAAAGAACCGTGTTCTCGTTTATGTGCTTTGTAAGTTTTTGCCTCAAGCTATAGATCGTGTTACCTTGCTAAAAGTTAACCCTATTCCGTGTTATGTTATTATCGCTTGGCCACGAAAATAATATAGACGAGAATTAATAAATGTTAATGTTAATGTGATTGTCTCTATTTGCGGGACACACAGAGATCGAATCTTTGATCTGATTCAATCCGACTCAATTGAGTCGAATCAATGATTCGAATCTTCAGGATCCGAGTCATTGATCTGAGCTAATAATTCCTAAATTGATCTTTTAACATAGATTGATTTCTTACATAATGGTGGAGAATGCGGGCAGCATGAACAGACTTTTAAGCACATAAACAGCATTTCATCTTTTCTATTTTTGTCCGGAAGAATAGATTAGAGACAGAGAATCAAAGGTGTTGTGTTACTGTTCGATTCATTGTGGTACACAGCGTGTCTGAACGCTTCTAATGCATCTCGAGCGCTTCTGAGAAAGCGAACTGCAGAATAGTTTGTCCACGAGACAAAGCCGCTGTAAAAGCGTACAAACAGAGAAACAATAAGCGATGTTCCTTATTCTTTCTTATAAAGGCCTTCCACAGTAGATTTAAAGGTGCGTGTCCCAGCTTTAAAGTCTAACTGTGCGTTTCTCCCTGGTCAAAATTAAGCACAGAGTAACTAACTGTCTTTTTTGCCACTTTTGATTCACTAACGCAGGAGTTAGCGAAACTCCAGCGCTGCGCTCGGGAAGAGCTGCTGAGAGTATTTTCACGGGAGAATTTAATTTGATCAAGTAATTTGTGTGGTTTAATCCACGCGTGTCTTTGACTGAGAAAAGTCCTGACACAGAGCGCTGACCCGCCGTGGTCGCAATAGTGCTCTATTCTTGTGAAATGTGCAGCCATTTCACATGTGACATGATGTTTGTTAATGTGTGTTCATGAATGTGTTCGCTCTGTGTATGTTGCCATAGCAACGGAAGTCCTGAGAGACTTTTCCGGAGCATGTGCGCAGGCGCAGTCCTCCGCACGTGGATCTGCTGTAGACGTAGCACAAGGCTAAGCTAACTGAAGCATGCTGTTGCATTGAAGTGTGTGGTTGAGTGTTAGCAGCACTTGCGGTCTTGAATGCAGTGTGTTTGAATTGACAAACTAACATACGTTAGCGAGAATCCTAGTCTCGATTCTCCTGCTTTATAGGCCATTTGCCTTGTTTCTCAGTTTCTCCCTTTTCTTGGAAAATGCTTTGACTAATGCAGATTTGATAAACCCTCATTGAATGCGATCTTATCGCTGGTTTTAATCACATTTGTCAAATGCTTTCCCGCTTATCCTGGCCTGTTTGATCAATACAAATGCTCATGAGTTGTTGGTTTATTAGCAAAGAATTATAGTTTGTTCTACAATACTATAACTTAATGCTTTTGATTGCTTAATCATCAAATTAATGCTTAAGGCTTAATTACTGATTTATTGCTTTTCTGAAACTTTTCAACATTATAGGAACAACCATTTCCTATGACTGTTGATATTTGAAGTTGATTCATAAAGCACCGTGTTTAATTATGTATTTAATAACATTTATTGTTTCTGGGACTTTCCCAACACAATCACTATATCTGAAATTTTAATTTCATTTAATAGTTTATTGATGATTGGTTGCCCTATTTCAATAACAGTTATTGATTAATTTTAAATAAACACTTTTGATCCAATTTAATGACATTAGGAATATTACCATTCCCTATCATCACTGATTAAGAAATTGATTTATTCCCATAACTATGATTTGCAGGAATGCTTGCTGATTAATTAAATCATAATTGTGTTTATGACTTTAATGACAACATCACGGAGTGTTAGTCTCAACCAACATTATTACCATTTGGAAATTTTAATTTCATTAATAGATAATTGGTGTTTGGTCTCCCTTTTCTATAACCATTATTGATTAATTTAATTATAGCGGCCCCTAATCAAGTTTGTGAATAAAATCAGATTTCTGAATCACTTGATGTCATTACTAATTTGAATTAGTTTTGAATTAATTCGCAATCAAGTTTTTTTTTTTGTCTACCTTAATTTTTTTTATTATCCTTCAGGTATTAAATTACCTTACAGGACAGTGCTCCCCCTGGTGGTTGGTTGATGCAATGGGACAGTGTAGACTATGGCTGTTTCTCAATATGCGTTCTTCAGCGGTCTTGCGTCCTCGTGTTCTCATGTAACGTCATCATCAGCTGCCAAAGTTCAGTTCCAATACTCAAGACCGCAAGAACAGAGGACGCTTGAAACTTCCCGGATGTGTTCTTGATATCGAGGACGCACCGATGCAGACTTGAGCACCGATCTCGCTCTAGAAGTCCCAGAAGTCATTGCGACTGGAGGTGGGAAGCGCAGCATTTTATTTAGATTTATTAATAAAGTTCAGAGATATAACTTATTTACCTCAGGAGTTTCCCTAAATTAGACGGTGAATATAAACATCACCATGGACATCTTAATAAAGGAATAAACATATTAAGGATGTTTGTTTGCTGAAATTTGTATTAAAATATGTTTATTTACATTGTGCAACATATATTTATGTTTTATGCCTAGTATATATTTTGAAAAGGGGAAAAACAATAAATCGTGGTATAAATCATAGGTATAAATGCTGTAATGTTTAAATAATTAACACGTGAAGGTCACATGACCACCAGGAAGAACGCAGCATCTCATTTCTCAGAGGACGCCTTCTCTGTTCTCGTGGTCTGCCGAGTTCGTTCTTCCGAGGACACCTGGCAAGACCGGTCTCCATAAGAACGCAAGTCCGTTCTCTGCGTTTTTGGAATTGAGAAACAGCCATTGAGTGGCTACAACTGAACTCAAGTCATCATTAAACTTAACCTACCAGCGCAGTAGCCTCCAATTAGCCAAACCCCGAAGGAAAAATAGGATTTTCCTCTCCACTTAGGCTAATTAGTTATCTTGATAACACAATAGACCAACCCTTTTGATGTATTGACTCAACAGCGCCACCAATTTGTCAACTTTGTAATTTGAAAACTTGCTCCACTTTCTACTCTTTCTTTTAACTGTCTTTTCCTGAGTTGACTACCGCTGCCATTTTGGGATTGTACCTGTGGGAATCATGAAAGCAGAGAACGTTTAAAACATTTAACAAGGTGTTTGTAAGACTTAAACATTTTACGTTTAAATGATCTGACTCCCTCTCTACCCTTTCTCGCCATAGGACGCTACCCAATCAAGGACAAACCGGGTCAACCAGAAGACAGGTGTTTTCAAATTTGATTTTCGATTTGCATCCAAAGTGGTCTACTTGGTGTATGGTGTCAATCCTAACGATTAAGAAACCAATACTGTCATTGTTATTGCACTTTCTTTCACCTCGGAGGAAATTGAATAACAAATCACAGTCCTGTTGTTTAGAGCTCCCCATTTTCAACTTCCAGCCTAGAAGCATCCTTTCACCTCACGCTTGACAAAGCTGAAGGAAACGTTCTCTCTAGGAGCCTGGAAGCAGCCAATTATCAACCTACTCCTTATCAGTCTTCTTCTCTTCCTCTGTTCTCTAGCTGTCCTAACTGTGTGTTACTGACTGTCCCCACAGAGACTACAAGTTAGACGCAGGCCCCCCAGAGGATCACAGTCACAGAGAACAACACCCACCTGTTTATTCCACCCTCAACAGTAGCTCACACTTGATATTACACCCAGACACTTTTGTTTGCCATTTGTTTTGTTTTGTTTTTTTTTTTCTCTCTCTCTCTCCCCTAGGTCTGTGTCAGTGTCAGTTTTAGGTCTTCCCCCTCACCGCGGCAACAGCATGGCTCTCCCCAAAGACCCTGCTGGCCACTGGAAAGACCTAGAAACATGGCTAAGTGTTGCAACGGACAGCCTCCTCCCTAAGGCCGCCGAAACGCTACAGCACCTAACACAGGACCAGTTGGATGAGAACCTAAACAGCCTCATGAAGCAAGACCCAAGTAAAAGCTACAATCACAAAGACCTAGCCAAGATCACAGGTACCTTGAGTCACCTTCTCATCGCCACCCTCAAACTGAGTGACCGGCATTCCGCCCAGCTCAAGCACCAGCTGACATGCGTGCAAACCCGCATCAACCAGCTCGAACTGGAGGCTCAGGAACGACCGGAACAGCCAGATGAGACTGATCAAGCTGCCAAAGAGGAGATCGATAAACTTCAAGAGACTCTAAACACCACCACCCAAGAAATGGAACAAGCCAAAGCCGACCATGCTGATGTCGCCAACAAGCTTGAGTACGTCGAACAGCTACTAGAAGAGGCCAATGCTGACTCTAAAGACAAGAACAGCAGAAACAAAGCCCTCGAAGCTCACCTGCTCGAAGCAAGACAGGAGATCAGACGACTCACACAGCAGCTGGACTACATCAAAGAGGAGTCCAACAGCATTAAAGATGAACTTAAACATGCATATGAACTGTCACACAACGAGAAAGCTGAGGGGTCACTGCTAAAACCCTCACCAGCTCCCTCTGTTCCAGCCAGCCACGCATCACTAGGTGGCCTGGACCTCAGAGACCTTGACAAGCTAGGCAAGAACCTGGTCAAGTTCACGCCGAATTTGCCAGGCAGCCAAGATGTTCATGCCTATCTGCAAGACATTGACTTTCACCTGGAGGTGAGACCCAATGTCACTGACAAAGATAGACTTTATTTGCTCCGAGCAACCTCCAGCCCTGAAGTACGCAGCTTCCTTGATCGTCAGCCTGCTCACACAAAGACTGACTACCTTCTGCTCCGAGAAGCCCTCATCCGAGAGTTTGATGACCCAGAGTCTGAAGAAGGACTTGCAGCTGCCCTGGAGACGGAACAAGGTCGCCATGAGTCTTCTCAAACCTACTACAGCAGACTCAGACGAGCCTACTTCGGCACCCGCAATGAACCTGAGATGGAAGAGGACCTGAACTTCAAAACTCTCTTCCTGAGAAACCTCCATCCTGGAGTAAGCCACCACCTTGGGGTTCTTGCATGCCCCCACACAATGAACACTCAGCAGTTACGAGACTTGGCACATAAAGCCTACGTCAAACAAAAGATGACTCCAGGAAAGAGTGCCAAAATCCCTGCCGTTTATGACTTCAACACTCAAAGTCAAGATCTGGCCCTTGAGGGTGCCCAGGGCCCAGACAATGCTAAACTACCTCCCAGTGAGTGGAATGTGTCGTCGTACAACAGCCAACGAGACCGTCATGCTGACACCAGACCTAAACAGTGGAACAGCCACTGGGATGGACCGCCTGGACGACAACACTCACCTGAACGTCACCGGGAGAGACCCTGGAACAGGTCCACCTCATTTGCAAACCAAAGGGGGACAAGCTCGTGGGAATCCAGTGACACCTCTAAGGTAAAACACCATCACCTTGACACAACCAGTCCAAGAGGTCGACGAAAGAACTCACAAAGATTCCACGCTGATCGAGCTCGAACTGAATCCCCAGAAGGGAAAACATCACCATGTTTTGACCCTCAAGAACTGATGAAAATGATCCTGAAAGAGTTCTTCCGACGAAGGGAAGAGGATCGGAAGTGGGAAAGGAAAGAAGACCCTGATTCTGCCTGACAAGCAACGACCTCACGAAGCAGCACGTCTGCACCTCACTTACAGAGACCTGTAAGCACCATAACTTCAAACATGCAATAGACTGTACCTGAACACCAGAGTTAGACGCTAACTCAACACCTGACGCCTCAGGTCATCACTGCATCACACAAACACTTGTGGACGAACTCCCTCCAATGCCTGAGAGTGCTGTCTTGGTCGTTTGCCACCCCGCTGAACTCAGAATCAATCCCAATCCTACCTGTGCCATGCCAACTCCAGTCCCTCAACTCCAAGTGACCAGAAAGGGGGAGGAACCAACCTGCTGACACAGACCCACTATCCTAAACTCTTGACATAACGCTAACCTGTTTTTTCCATTTGTGCTATTTTAGGAAGACACCTAGCCTTAGCTATGTTTCCTAAACCCAATACATACACTCTCTCTCCTCCACTGCACTTCTAGGATCAGTCACTAGTAGAGAGGAGCCATTACACATGTGTGACACTTGTTTGTTGTTCTAAACCTCACTCAATGTCCTTATGTCTCAGTTTCTTCTTTCTTACTCTTTGCCTTTCAATTCTTGCCTCATCAGGGAACCCCCACAGATGATGTTTTAAGTCCAGAGCTCAGAATTAGGATTGACTCCTTTCACCAAGCCTCACGGATCAATGCCTTGAAGGTGCGATCACTGTATTGATAATTTAACGTTGTAACACCTGTCTGACGACACGTTTTAGGCGAGAACTCAAAAGATTTGTTAACCACCTTTCTTCGTCTTCAATCCAGAACAGAAAAGAGGATTGAGGGTAAAGAATGAAATTTATTGGTTCGACTCTCGTTAAAAAAGCATCGTAGAGTATATGTTGACTTTGACACCTGCCTTCTTCCGCCACGAGCGAGTAAAGGCCATCCAAAAGTGGTTCAAAAGTACACACCCCACATCCCGTGCGTGCTTAGATGCGATGACGTTAACCAAAGATTGAATTCTTTACAGATTGAGATACCGCCTATACAACTTCGTTGAGCCTTCAATACCTCGGTTAGTTGTAAAAGCCTAAATTCTGATAAAACTGAACTATGCTCTTCCACACCATGAGTGTTGTTAACCGGAGCATTCCAACGCGCCTAAAACCTGCACCAAGACTCAGTTAGTGATGACGTTGTTTGTGTCTTGTGTTTGCCTGTTCTCTCTGCTTCTGCCTGTTTGTTCCAGTGCCTGCCGATGTACACACTGGGAACATCCCCTGGCAAAGGGGGAGATGTAGAGACTCGCCGGTCAAAACCAGTTCGAACCAGGCTTTGGAATGTGAGTGCAAATGGCCCTACTCGCTCCAGGGCTTCTAACAGTAGGATAACAGGGGAGCAAGTTATTAACTCTCTTCACCCCCACTATCCTAGCCTGAGTTGGACAGATGCGGCCACAATTTTGGTTAACCGTTAACCAACTAGACAAAGACGCCCTTCAAATTCTCTTCATCACGAGACTTTTGGATGACCATCATGCGTTCGACCACGAGATGGACAGAGTTTCTCAGAGACAAAAGAGCTTTTAAAAGAAAAGAATTCAGAGACTTAAGGAAAAACGATTCGTATAGATGTTATAACCCAGGCAAAATTTGAGATTTTGAATGACATTCATAGGTATTGATGTGCTGTGTTTATTCCAACCAACCAGGTTCATGATGTGTGATTTTACCATTATAACAGGATAAAATGATCTGTATGTGTGTGAAATGCTTCGTGTTTAGTTTTAAACTAAACCCTTTTCTATTTGCAATACTTTGCTGTAAATGAGAATTTTGTAATCCGAACCATATTGTAACATTTGATGTCAGATAGTTACAATCTTACCAGAGATTTTACTACGTGAAATTTCTTGCAGACGGTTAATCATTAAACTTGATAATACTGGTACGGGGCGTGGCCCCGCCCTTCATCTTGCCGTTCATTGGACGACAGCGTCATGAAGGATGGCTCAGAGCAAGCCGTATAAAACCTCCTTGCAGCGTCAACCATGTGCGCAGCCTCTTAGCATCAAGCTGGTATCAACCCGCTGTTGTTCTCCGCCCCCGGCCGCCTACCACGTGGTCGGGTCAACAAACTTTCATCCAAACCTTAAGTTTCACTCCGCTGAAACTTCCGCTGAACTGACTCTCTCTACGGGTCCGTACCCCGGTAACCCAGGACAAAGAGTTTCACTCCCGCCGAGTGAGTTCCAGCGAGCGACGTCACAGAGAAGCCACGCTTATGTCACGTGTTTCTTCAAACCAACCCGAAGACTGCAACAAACTCGCAAGTACACGACAATTGTTGTCCCTGTCTGATCGGGTGCATATGATTTTAAGCAGTTAAAGATAAGTCAATTCTCTGCTTTTGTGGTTTCTCAGGTGATTCTAAGGTCTAGTACGAAATAGATCGGCTGGACTGTTTGTTCAATTCATTTTGCATCCTCTGAACTGCCTGTGTGTGTGTGTGTGTGTGAAAGTGTGTGTGCATTGGTTTGTTTGTTTATTTGTTGTTTTGATTACTACGTAGTTAGCCTCATGTATCGTAGCGTAGCGCAATAAATCTTTGTTCTCCTTTAAAGAACCGTGTTCTTGTTTATGTGCTTTGTAAGTTTTTGCCTCAAGCTATAGATCGTGTTACCTTGCTAAAAGTTAACCCTATTCCGTGTTATGTTATTATCGCTTGGCCACGAAAATAATATAGACGAGAATTAATAAATGTTAATGTTAATGTGATTGTCTCTATTTGCGGGACACACAGAGATTGAATCTTTGATCTGATTCAATCCGACTCAATTGAGTCGAATCAATGATTCGAATCTTCAGGATCCGAGTCATTGATCTGAGCTAATAATTCCTAAATTGATCTTTTAACGTATATTGATTTCCTACACCTTCTAGTTTTCACAGATTTTGTGAGGAAGCGAGTCGCTCTAAAATGACTGAAACTCTCGGATGGCAGGTTGTCCAGATAAAGGCCAAAGAGACCCTTTCAGCCACAGCAAGGGAAGTTGTTTGTTCCAAATAATGATTTCAAGAATACTGAATCTTTACAATGTCACTAACTCATTCATGTCCAGCAAAAAATGATTGTCATTGAAAGACAAAAGCAAGAAAGGACAGAATAATGCAGAAAATCCCATTGGTCAGTCATTTTACAGCTACAAAGTGAATGCAAATGTTTGTCAGAAGCTCCATCAACAGCATGTAATTCCTTTCCTGTGTTCATCAACCAATCAGCCATGAATTCTCATGCAGAACAACAAGTCCAGTCACACAGCAAAACAGGTAAAGTAGTTCTGTGAAGCTGAAAACACAGAAATCATGAAATGACAGTCCAGAGCCCTGATCTAAACCCGATGGAAAATCCTTCCTGACAACAGCAGACAGAGTAAGAGATTAGTAAGAAACTACAAAATGCTGGGTTGTTTTAACTCAATGTTAGATAGAATATGGATAATAATGTTTGTAAAAGGCTAGTGTATATGACAGAGACTACACCTCATATTAATTTTTGACTGCAGTAACTTTCAAAAAAGTTTAAGCATTGCTACAGTCATGCAATATTTGCTCTTCTCCAAGTTTAACCACTGTGTTTTCCACAAAATAATGTTGTTGTTGTTGTTGCCATTTGCAGTAAAATCTTCACAGAATGTACGTGTTAACAGCATATTGAAACATCTGTTTATATTTTTCAAAACAACTAACCACAGGGTTAAGAAATCAGAAAAACATCAATCTGTATGTGTTTTAGATTTTAAATGAGGGACATAAACATGCGTTATGGTGTGAGCAAAAGGTATGAGAGTTTACAGTATACAACTTTGCAGAAATTCTGTGAATTAAACTGCACAACCCAAAAGAATTAATACTTATTAAAATTCATTCATTTTCCTTCAGCTTAGTCCCTTTATTCATCAGGGGTCGCCACAGCGGAATTAACCGCCAACTTATCCAGCATATGTTTTACGTATCGAATGCCTTTCCAGCTGCAACCCAGTACTGGAAAAAACCCATACACTCATTCACAGAAACACTACGGCCAATTTCATTCATTCAATTCACCTATAGCGCACGGACTGTGGAGAAAGCGGAGCACCCAAAGGAAACCCACGCCAACACGGGGAGAACATGCAAACTTCACACAGAAATGCCAACCCAGCCGGGACTCAACCCAGCAACTTTCTTTCTGTAAGGCGACAATGCTAACCACTGTGCCACCGTGACACCCTTCTCAAAATAATGAGAGTTTCATTATCCTTGGTTTGGGGGATTTAAGAGGAAAAAGCTTCATTATGGATGTGACGTCTGTCCATTATGAAAGTGACAGATGTAAAATTGGCACTTGTGTGTCTGAGTAATTTTTGAGCATTATTACGGTGCTGTAAAATACAAGCCTACACAAACAACTTAGAAAGGGTTTCACTATGGTTTCACTATTTAGACTTTTTTATAGCAAGGTTGACAATTGAACAGAATAACTCGCCTTATTACAGTTTCTTTGGAAAAAAAAACTTCTGCATGGTAAAGCCACAACCACAATTCCTTTTGAAAGATGAAAATATAAAAGGTTCTCTAATTTTGATCCGAGTCACTCTTTCTCTCTATTTAACCAACAAAGCAAGTTAACCTTGTATTATAACTGCACATTATAGCAATGTTATAACATATACTGAGATGTTATTGATACATAATATGTCAATAATATGTAATAATGTGTAATAAGTAAGTGAATTCTAAGAAACATATTGAAATTTTCTATGTTTTTTTTAAATCGATGTCAAAATGTCTAGCTCCGCCACAGCTACATGATGGATGCATCTGACCTGACGTGAAGAGGACACATCAGCAGACTAAGCTCTCAAGGTCAAAGCGGGATTGTGTCCTTCCTGTTGTCCTCAGTGTTATCACACAATCATCTGTATGAGTATGCCGGCATCAAACATTAGCAAACAGTGCTGCATCAGTGTTTAAAACTGCTATGAACTGGAGGCTCATTAAAATGCTTTTATAAGTCACATTTTTGCCCAAGCTGAAAACTCGACAACTAATGCAAGAACAACATAATAATTATTACAGGTCATTTCTGAGAGAACGGTTTATAAATCGGGCAAAGCACAACACATTATGTAAGAACGCCTGTTTGTTAACTACTGTTTTCATTGTCAAAGTAGGAACAGCTTGTAACAAAATGCACCACATATTGAAGTATTCATCTTAAAGTAGTAGCAGTCACTAGTGTTACTAAATTATAGCTTTTTAAAGTTTACCAAAAAAAGCACATCAGCATGATGATAAATATGAATATAGTATTCATCAGCAAAACTTTTTACAGACTAGGCATGGGACGATAACTGGTTTCAAGGTATACCGCGGTTTGGAAAAGTCAAGGTTTTAAAACCGCCAAAGACATTTAAGGGTGCTTTCACACTCAGACTTTTGTTTCAGAACCTGGCGCGTTTCCCCAGTTAGGACAGTTCATTTGGCATATGTGAATCCAGCAATCGCGTTTGGATCCACACCAAAACAATCGGTCTGAGATTGCCTTAATGAGGTGGTCTCAGCTCGATTGAAACAAACTCCAGAGCGAATTGATTGTAGTGAAAAAGCAATACGATCCAACGAACTAACGAAGCAGGCTATATCACAGTTTATTATGGATACGTAATAGGCATATATGGCTGTATGAAGAGAGAATTACGAGAAGGGCGGGATGTCATTCCTAATGGCAAATGTGCGTTTCATGTCAAAATACAAAAATGAAAGCATGCTGAAATATTAACAAGAGCCGTTTATCCGTTGACCGTATGACCGAACTACAGTCTTGGTTTATCTGCTATTTCTCTCTATAATGTAAAGCCTATGATGCATAATTCTAGCCAACGGCTATGTATGACAAAGTCTTACCTCTGATTTATATTTGGTGACGATATCTGTGGGTGTCACCATTCAAAATTAAAGCACATTTGTTTTTACTTATAATGTCTTATCGCTCATTCCCATAAATTAAAATAAGCACGCATGACAGCTGAGCAGGACTCTGGAAAATAAACCGTGGAACTCTAAACAATGTGAGGGATTTTACTCGCCTGTGACTTGTTTTAGCTTTAGAAACTTTGCCGTGTGAAAGCAAACCGCACAAAGAACAAACCTGTTTAGGAACAAAACAATCGATTAACTGGTGTGAAAGCACCCTAAAAATAACTTATTTTGGAGCAGTAATCAAAATACCGGGATACCGTGAAACCGTGATATTTTATCCAAGTTTATCATACCGTCAGAATCTTATACCGGCCCATGCCTATTATAGACTATCATAAAAAAAATATGTTGGTTTATATTAATGGTTGGTTCATATTAAATTATATTAACAAAGTGTGAACACTTTTACGAAGCTCGAGACAAATTTACATTTTGGAAAACATTTTTACCTATCATAAGACACAATTATATATGAAAAACAATTTTACCAAGGATAAAGCAAATTTACATTTTAGAAAAAAAAAATTAGGACGCAAAGCACTTTTACCAGTCCCGAAACAAAATTTACAATGACATATTCTTTACAGAAAGGGAATGTACCACACATCGGAAGTGACATGGTGAAAGGAGGTGTTGTCATTGGTGGTGAGCGCAATAAATTCATGTTGCGAAGTACATGTCGTAAATAAAATTTAGGTTGCCCGAACATGGACTGCGGTCGAGGGATGTTTTGCCCGTTTTGTGGCAAACACAATAGCAGCTTAACACGGTTTTGCTTTATGTGTGGTCTGTGTTTGGAGTTTCTAAAGGACGCGGACCAGACGGAAACACCAGACATACTGCATCAATGTGTTCAATATTTTAACAGGGGCCACTCGTACACCATGGACATGATGTCAAGTCTACGCAATTACAGAGTAAACATCTGCTTGAGAACGCTTAAAAGTAAACTAAATGAAGCCGGTGTTGGGGGTTTAACTGGTGACCCTTTCCAGTTGTAAACTATTCTTGTTTGCAGATTGGTAGATTAGTCACTTTTTACAGCAACAAAACATGCCCATACCAAATAAATATTCCTATTACTTGGTGTCAGTGTCATTGTAAACATTTTTGATTTTAATATGTGTGTAGCAGAACAGTATATAACCAAAATTCATGTAAAGAAATAATTATAATTTACATGTCATCAATGGGATTTGAACCAAAGTAAAAAAATTCAGCATGAGTATCAATCGACGCATCTTACTGAGACTACACATTGAAGTCGGTTTTGATATCTTTATCAGTCAACATATGCTGTGCTTTGATTGTGGACCGTGTCTACAAAGTCACACACGAGCTGATTTTTTCCGGTTTATAGTACATTACCTTTCCGTAAAGAATCTGTCATTGTAAATTTGTTTTGGGACTGGTAAAAGTGTTTTGCGTCTTGTTAATTTTTTTTCTAAAATGTAAATTTGCTTCATCCTTGGTAAAACTGTTTTTCCATATATAATTGTGTCTTATGATAGGTAAAAATGTTTTCCAAAATGTTAATTTGTCTCACGCTTCGTAAAAGTGTTTTACACTTTGTAATGTTGTTTTGCACTTCCCGGCCACCGTAGTCTTTCACTTTAGAATCAGAATCAGAAAGAGCTTTATAGGGTATATGCGGAGCTAGTGTTTCTTCCCATACTGATAAACTTCTGGTGAATGGTTAATGTGACTTTTTTCCCATTTAATACGGTTCCTTTTACAACATCGATGTTGTAATCTAATTAAAATACAATCAGTTAAATAGACTTTGGCGTTCATTTAGTTGCTCAAGCGTAAAACGAGACAAAAAGCCTTTTTACTTGCACGTGCCCGTCAGGATTGGCAGGCTACCACAGAAGCTACATTGAATATACTGGGGTAAAATAAGTGTTCATATTTTAAGGACATGGCGAGGAAAATTTTAATTTAATGCAGTGCTTTATATCAGATATCACTCAGCCAGTGGAGATTGTTTTCTGGTGAATTGTATGCCATTACAAAGTCGACGTGAAGCGCTTACCCCAGGTTACTGAAAAATTATAAGTCCTTCGGCATACTTCCGCATATACCCTATTGCAAGGTATGTTCACACATACGAGGAATTTGTTTTCGTGACAGAGCTTCTACAGTGGAACAGAATTACAGAGACGGGACAAAAAACAAATAATAAATATATTTAAAAATAGAAGTAAGTAGTAACTGCAAATATACAATTTGACAAGGTATGTACAGGTATATTGTAATTTTTATTTGGTTCACACTTTACAATAAGGTTTCATTTCATCAGTTAATGTACTAACATTAAAAATATTTGTAGAGCATTTATTAATCATACTGTAATAGGCTAATGCCTTAAAATCCAAATCCATGCTTTTAGCATGAGTTAATATGAACTAACAATGAACTGTTTTCATAAGCTAACATGAACAAATAATGTAATGAATGTGTTGTTCAGTGTTTGTTCATGTTAGTAATTACATTAACTAATACAACCTTATTGTCAAGTGTTACCTTTATTTCAATTGCTTGCATAGTTGCTTAAAATAGAAAGTTTTATTAATTTCAAGGTAACTAAAGGAGTATGTTCATTTCTAAAAATAACAACATTGTAATTCTTTATAAAATTTTTAGGGGATTTTTGCAGTGCTATTTTTGCAACTGACTTCTAACTTACAGTTCTGCAGCTCTCTTTTACACATGAAGAACTTCGGAGATGCTTTAGCAGCACCAAGGGGCCAGTGTGTGCATTACTGAAGCTCATCCTGAGTCATTGAGCACCACAGATTAATGATAAATTAAAGACACACAAACTCCCTGGACGCACAAAAGAACACCCGATCATTTCAGCAGCGTAAAATGAAACTTATTCTCGGTTTCAAAATCCATGTAGGTTGAACTGTAAGGGCATGAAGTTCAGAAGTGGTTCATGCTTTCCTTTTCACTTACTCGGAAATGAAAGCCAGCAAGCAGAGTTGGTGTTGCAAACTAAAACCAAAACTATTCAAAACTTTGTCCTGCATAGCAACTAAAGTCGAGGAGTTACTAAACCGTTACTAAAACTAAAATGAGGGTACAGTGCTTAGTACTGTACAATTGAGTACACCCTGTACAAAAGTAGTACAATTGAGTACACCCCATTTTGAAAATGAATATTTTTATCCATTTCTCAGTGAATATTGGAAATGTATTTTGGTGCATTTAAACAAAACAGATTTATTAAACAGATATATTTATTAAAATTATATTTTAGTCACCAAACATATTTAGACATTGAAAGATAATACAATTAAATTCAAGCAACAAAAAAAAATTAAATAAAAAATAAATTAATTAATTAAAAAAAATTAACAAATGTTTTTTTTCAGCAAATGATTTTTCCTCTTTTTAAAATTTGTATTTAATATTTTTCTATAAAATAAATTTGGGTGTACTAGCAGTGTTTCCTCTAGGATTTTTTCCAGCTGTGGCGGCAGGACTGGTAGACAGATCTACCAACTACCTATGGCAATAATGGCGTTATTTCAATGACAAACGTCATAAGCGCAGTATTACAAGTTGAGATCGCATTAGTGTAATAAGAGCATGCAAATCTCTTTGCTTGCGCGCTGATTGCCTGTTTGTGCACAAAACTTCTTGCACGCTCTCAAATATATTCCGCTCAAGTGCAGATTTTCTTGTGCATGCTCAAATAAATGCCGCTAAAGTGCGATTTAGTGCGTTTATGTAACAAGTATGTCTCCAACATTTATTAGATTTGCTAGGAACATTTATAATTGCGTCCAATAGAGCTACAGAGCGGCATTAATGCGTCCTGAAGTAAAGTGAAACGGCTATAAACTCCAGCAAGATAGTCATTGTATGCAGTCATAGGCTATAAAGTATAATTATGGAAACTATGTTCATCTTAACTGAAAACTACATCGTGTTTGCTGGCCTCACGCATCACGCACCTGTCAGTCAGCCTGTCAGTCAGTCAGCATGTCACTTTAACGGGTTAAACAAATAACGCACTACGATTACAGAAAAGTTTGCGCTGTTATAATTCACTTACCTTTTAATACATTTTGGTGCGATTATAACCCGCTATTAAAAAAAAAAAAAAAAACGACTGAATGTTTTTGAATGAGAAGCTGTTATGTAGCCGTGGCGGGATGAATTTTGGTGTGGCGCCCCGCCATGGAAGAATGAATGTAGCGGAAACCATGACTAGTTTTTGGACCGTTATAGCAAGTTATTTTGTTAGATAAGCTCCAGATTTGGCTTCAGTACTGACTAATGTATATGAACAAATACAATATTGTATAGCTCCCTATTAAAAATATTGTAGCAGCTTTGTAATTGCCACTATCGTTGGTGGAATAAGCAAGTTTTTATACTCGTAACAGTCAGTAGGCAAAATAGATGTGAATAAAAATGTCTTTATTTTCCAAATAAACAGGATTCAATCATTTGTATGCACGCTTTTTTGTAGTATGTTATGGTCAAAAACTTTGTGCTTCCTACAAACCTCTTCCTCAATGCAGTGAAGACTTACAGTGAAGTTACAGTGCATCCGGAAAGTATTCATAGAGCTTCACTTTTTCTACATTTTTTTTTATGTTAAAGCCTTATTCCAAAATGCATTAAATTAATTTATTTCCTCAAAATTCTACACACAATACCCCATAATGGCAGTGTGGAAAAAAAAAAAAAAAAAAAAGTTTTGAAATTGTTGCAAATTTATTAAAAATAAAAACCTGAAAAATCATATGTACATAAGTATTCACAGCCTTTGCTGTGAAGCTCTAAGTTGAGCTCAGGTACATTCAGTTTCCACTGATCATTCTTGAGATGTTTCAGCAGCTTAATTGGAATTCACTTGTGAACACCAGTGAATAAATCCAAACCCAGTGTCATTGAATTTACCGGGACCTAGTCATTTGCATTAGGGTTTAAATATGTTCTTTGAGAAGCATAATTTGCAGCGACCACAACCTTTTTCACTCTTCTTTGAAGATGAACTTGTAATGCTTGAACATTTACTTTGATGATCAAATTTCTGCAACACGTTTATCCTTGCTGTGGAACCTGCTATTTGAGCATCCAAGTCCAACTGCTCTTTTTTTTTTTTTTTCCTCAATTCTTCCTCTTGGACTTCAATATTATGTTTAGCCTTTAATGCAGCAGCACGTGCCATGAGTGCGGCCTTTTCTGCCTCTGCTTGAATACATATAGATGATATGGATGAACTACTACTGCTGCGTGCACTGCGTTTGCTTTGTTTGGAGATAGTATGCGATAAATTTGAGACACTCCAGGACCAACATCACTTTCTGCAATATCCACTTTGGATCTTTTGTGACCTTCTGGTTTCTCTAATAACCATTTATTTGTACAGTCCAAAAACTAGGGGTGTCAAAATTAATTGTTTCTTTGGTGCACCGCAATGCAGGCATGAACAATTCGGTATCGGTTCAGTAATAATCATAACCGGTCATTATGTACTGACATAATTTATCTCATATGCGCTATGTTGCTGGAGCTTACTACGCGAGTATTTACAATGCTCCAACTACTTAAAACTCAGAAACTCTGCACAATTTTACTGCGTGTGTGTTTTCTGGAGTCTTTCACTAACACTTACAGCAGAAGCCCCTATTTCACTGTGATTGAGAGAATGAAAGTAAATTCCATTTCTCTTTGTCATTGTGGACCGTTTGACCTGCTGACGTGACTTTTTTCCTCTCCTCTCGGCTGTTACAGCGGTAATTCTGGATACAGACATGAGCGCGTGCCTGCACAGGTGTCTATCATGGATCAGCTGTGATCGCAGCTGCCGGTTATGAGTGTCACTCATCTGTGAAGAGCACAGCGCGCAAGAGCCAATCGCAGCGCTTTCTGATGAGCATGTGACCAATTAAAGGGGTGTAAGAGAACTTGGTAGACAAGGATCAGAAAGAGAGGGGGATATTTATATTTGTTTTTTTGCTATAAATGCTCGTGTTGTTTAAAGGTACAGTTTATATATCTGAATGTTTGTATTAAAGGACAAAATTGTATTACAAATAGTATATAAATATGAATATATTTATACATTTTAATACAAGAATTGCTGCTGTAAAGAAAATATAAAACTGTGTATGGAAAGCATCGCCAATGCACCGTGATATCTAACTGAACCGAATCGATGGCATGATAATCGTAACCCAACCGTGAGACCAGTGTAGGTTCACACCTCTACCAAAAACTCATTGTTTGATATAAATTATGCTTTAAACCAGATATCATGTTTTCACACTCTTCAACAGGTAAAATAACTAAAGTGACTCATGAGTGTCTTTAGCCTCTGAACACAATCTCTTAAAATCTTCCAAGACCAAATGTACCTCAAGTTTGTATTCATTAGCCGCATTTCCACTGTTGGGCCAGTGCGAGCCAGGGCTTTTAGTCGGGCCAGGCCGTGCCAATAGCCCGGGAGCATGAGCAGTGAGGCCAAAATCATGTAGCGTTTCCACTGTCGGGCTAGTAGCTCGCAGCACATCACGCAAACCCCACCCCCAGAATGTCCCCCAAATAAAACATCACACAACCCGCCCAGTTCAGCGGGAATCAGGCAAACAGATAAAGCACACCATCTAATCATCACGAAACGATTAAAATGAAGACAACCGAAACAAACAAATGACTATACGCATAGACCTATTTTCATTCATTCATTCATTCCTTCCTTCATTCATTCATTCATTCATCCATCCATCCATCACCTCTGAAATCTGATCCGGCACCTCATTTTACCGATCCCCCTCCTCAACCACCCTCCTCCCCGGTCCGTGGTTCATTTTTGGCCTGTTTTCACTGAGTGGTATTGTACGCTTTTATGGCCGTTTCCACTGTCAAAAAGCATACCGAACCAAACCACTTTTTCGGCACCCTTTCGAAAGGGTACAAAACACGAGAAAGGGTACCAAAAGGAGGAGCTACACATGCAGCTGAATGCTGATTGGTTACAGAGACACGTGATGAGCTCGTAGAGCTAGCCAGAATGAAAACAAAGGAACAGCCATGTTTTAAATACACAGCCGAGACATTACACCGTAATACTATATGCATATAATACTGGGCCATGGATGACCCGAACTTAAACAAACCTTGTCGTCATCTTGATGAACAGCCACAAAGCAAAAAAAAGAACAAAATCTGCCAGGTTTTTGCTTTCTTCAGGGAGCTCGCGATCGCGTCTATATTTAATAGTAACGAACTTCTTGAGCTGATGATAATAACATGTGTGATTTTTGAAGTGTCTCCGACATCTGATCCTTTCAAAAAAAAAAAAAAAAAAAAAAAAGATAAACGCGAGAGTGAAGCGTGAAAAAACAAAGGAGAAGCCCGACAAAACACAGGAGCAAATTGTTTCAGCAACCTGAATCATGAACAAACTGCCTTTTGAACTATTATGAACTCGGAATGACAGAATTACTCGCTAACAGAGGTTACATGTGCTGGTGAAGATTACAGACACAGATGAGAGGTTTGCACTGACTGTGGGCTATGTTGTGTGTTGTTTTATAACCCAAATAAGGACTAAATGTATGCTGTGTGTAGTTTATCTGTAATTGGTAACATATCGGAGAGTGTAAGGGTCTGTATGTGTTCATATATGCTGCATTTATTTATTTATTTCATATAATTACAGACATTGCAGTAGGCTATTTCGCACTGTCAATGATCTGCAGTTATAATCAAATTATGTTTATAGAAAAGTTAGTAATAAACATTTATACACAAGTATTGATGTGTATGTTTTGTGAGAAGTGCTTCTCATATGATATGTGAACGACCCATACAGCTTTACTGACATTTCCTCGAGCAAAAATGACGTCGACTAAAACTTTGTCGTACACCACGCCCACCAAAAGGGTACCCTTGGTAGTGGAAATGCAAGCCTGATAAAGGTGACCTATACCGACCGGTCCTGTACTGTACCAGTCAGTGGAAACAGGCCATTTCATTCCTTCCGTGACTACCAAACCCTCTTCACTTTCGTCCGCGACAACCCCTCCGCTCTTCACTTTCGTCCTTCGTCCACCTTACCATCCTCGGGTAACATGCCGGATCAGTTACCCCGATTTGTTCTTGGACCTTAAAATTCACAAATTAAGCACTGACCACGTCATATAAAAACAAACATTTGTTTGAGGATATGGAACACATTTTTTACATGCAGTTTTTCCCAATCTGTTTATACAGCAGCACTGTGCAGGACTGGATGACAGAAACGAAAGTTGTTTCTGATGGTTATACTCACCCAAAAAAATGCTCTGTTCGCACGATTTGATTAATATCATCATATCCAAATAATAAATAAATTATTATTCAAAACTCTGTTGTTTATTGTTTTTAGAAAATATCTAAAAAAAATTGTATATACCTACATTGTTATAGCTTTTGTTTGTTTTTATTGGTTTATTTCATGTTTTTATTATATCCGATATTTGTAATTCTCTAAATAATTTCAATACAGCTTAGGCTATTTTATCTAGATATGACACTTATGTTGAGCCTACAAAAGTAGACATTGTAAAAGTTATGTCTTCGTTATATTCATATTTTGTATTATCTCCAAACCAAAAAAAGAAAGAAAGAAAGAAAGAAAGAAAGAAAGAAAGAAAGAAAGAAAGAAAGAAAGAAAGAAAGAAAGAAAGAAAGAAAGAAACCCAGTTGCTCGCGGCATCAAGGGGCTGTCAAGCGAGTGCTCTTTCACCCAGTCTCTCACACACATACAGGCATCTAAACATGCACGTTTCATGCACAAACACACCATTTAAACTTGACAAAAACTCTCAACAGCTGAAAGCTACTGCTGTGTCTTTAATATGGTGTAAAGATTATTATGCATTATTGAAACGTCAAGGAGAATGCAGCAGAGAATATCACTTATTAAATTAAACTACTTTATTATTTTATGCAACATGTAGTGTAATGCGGCACGCCATCTTTACCAGACTCAGGCAAACTCCGCCTCTCCTTTCACTCCGCCCTGAAGCCCTAGCTGGCCCTCTTTGGCCCAAGGTATTCTGCGGGCAAAAAAAGGCAGCCGCAGGCTCTGAGAAAGCCCCACATTGGCCCGATCAGGCCCCGGAAGCGACAGTGGAAATGCGACTGGCCCTGGCTCGCTCACTTTAGGCACGATAGTGGAAATGCGGCTATAGGGGAATTACCAACCTACGTCACACTCATCGTCACACGGGTTCCCGGTTGCAAAAAGAGACCGGTTGCTATAGCAAACATGTCGTGTTGTGCGGTAGGATGCCAAATTCGCCAACGTCTTTGGCTAAAAGGGAGCTGAATGGAGTGAGGACCTAATTAAAAATGCTCGACTCTGCAGTTCTCATTTTATAACAGGTAAGTTCACGCTATGCTGAATCATACACATTACCCGTTTTTGATTGCAGCAATGAATTCAGCAAAAACAGTTAAATATGGTTAATTAAACTGCGGACACTAAATGCTTAGAATGAAATGTAAAAATGTAAGTTCACATACCCTGCCGTACAGGTGCAGTTCGCTGTCACAGCCGGCTTGTGTCTGCTGTCACTCAACTCAAACCCATCACGCAAAGGACAAGAAACGAAACAATGAAAGCTCCTGACCTGTTTGTTCGGGTCTTAACACTCTGGATTGTCCTCGTTGCAGTTTATCGCCCCGCGGAGCTACTACTTCAGTATTCGGCAGAGGAACTTCTTCAACTCCGCTTCCACTTCTCGGAGACTCCGTCAACGCTATGCTTTCATCCTGACATCGCTGTCCGGCCGCGTCGGAAATATATTCACAGTGGATCACGACGGTCCTATAACATCGATGACTCATACCAAATACGGTCTGTCTGGTCGTCCAACCCTCGCCAAGCACCAAGGTCAGTACGATCTATTGACCGTAGTGCACTCACATACCCAGCAAACGCCGCTTCCAACGAAGCATGTAAAAACAATCTATCCTTTAGACTACTTAACATTCGCTCGTTATCTAATAAAAGTCATCTGCTGAAAGACGTACTGTCTGACCATAAGTTTGATTTTCTCTGTCTTACTGAAACTTGGCAAAGACATGACAATTTCTTTTATTTTGACCAAGCTGTTTTACCTGGATACAAATACATTTGTAAACCCTGCACTACTGGACGGGGAGGGGGATACTCTATAAGGAGAAATGGAAGGTATCCCAAGTAACGGTTTCTGAATATCCCTCTTTTGAGTCAGTCATCATTAAAATTAATGGGGCGGTTCCGACTATTCTCGCTACTATATACCGTCCTCCTAAAAGCAATTCAAGCTTTTTAACTGAACTTTCTGAGTTTTTAACTGAGCTGTGCTCCTTGTCTCCTAATGTTATTATGCTGGGTGATTTTAATATTCATATTGATGCTGGCAACAGTATAAATACAACTGACTTTCTGTCTTGCTTGGACAGCTTTGGTATGCAGCAATTTTCTAATTTCCCTACGCACACCAAAGGCCATAGCCTTGATCTCATCTGTTGTTCTGGAATAACCCCTTACAAACGTACTGTTTCTGATCTTCTTATATCTGACCACTTCCTAGTGTCTTTCTGTGCTCAGCTTGCAGTTTTTAAATTGCAGTCACCCCGGACAATCACATTTAGAAACGTTAAGAACATTGATTTATTACCTTTTTCAGATGTACTTAATAATTTTGCATACAATGTAGACTCATCTTCTGCTGATGCTCTGGTGTCTATTTACAATAATGGACTATCTGAAATTTTGGACACTTTTGCACCTTTACAAACCCGGACTGTCTCTTTTTCTGTTTCTGCTCCTTGGTTTACTTCTGATCTGCATCAACTCAAAACTAAAGGTCGCAGGTTGGAACGGTTGTATAAGAAGTCTGGCTTAACTGTACACAAAGAAACGTTTACAGAACATGCTCATCATTATAAGGAAGCATTATCCAAAGCAAAATATGACTACTATGCTAACATAATAGAATCTAGTGAGGGTAACTCCGGATTACTATTTTCTGTAGTTAAAAAATCATTAAGTTTTCCTGACATGTCACTTTCTTCTTCAACTGAGTTGTGTAACAGCTTCCTGACTTTCTTTGATACTAAAATCCAGAACATTCATCATCAGTTACATTCAATTAGTTCAGCTCCTGATTTCAGCCAACATGTTTCTGAAATCACTACACATCTCTCTTTTGATACTTTCACCTTACCATCTACCGCTGAAATAGTTGGTCATATACGGAAATCCAAAACCACCAACAGCCTGCTTGATCCTCTTCCTACATGCTTAGTTAAGACCTGTCTTCAATCACTGTCCGCACTGATTACTAACATTATTCACATGTCACTGGATTCTGGATCTGTGCCATCTTCACTTAAAACTGCTGTAATCACCCCAGTACTAAAAAAACCTGGAGCTGATTAATCCAATTTGGCCAACTACAGACCAATTTCCAATTTGCCATTTGTTTCAAAAATACTTGAAAAATGTGTTGCATGTCAAATCCATAACTATCTCTCTAGTAACAATCTGTTTGAGCTCTTCCAGTCTGGCTTTCGTCCCAACCACAGCACTGAGACTGCTCTCGTCAGGATCATTAATGATTTACTACTGGCAGCAGACTCTGGTTTACTAACAATTCTTATTCTTGTGGACTTGAGTGCAGCCTTTGACACGGTTTCGCACGAGGTTCTTTTGAATAGGCTTGCCTCACTAGGGATCTCTGGCACCCCTCTTTTATGGTTTAAATCATATCTTCAGAACGTACTCAGTTTGTCCAAATTAAAGATTTTAAGTCAAGATCTCAGATTGTCACTACTGGTGTCCCACAAGGTTCCGTACTGGGTCCACTCCTGTTTATCATATATCTATTGCCTCTTGGTCACATTATTAGAAAATACAACATACAATTTCACTGCTATGCTGACGACACTCAACTTCACCTGTCCACCAAGCCCTCCAGTTCTTTTCCTCCTTCAGCTTTGAGCAGATGTTTAGCTGAAATAAAAATCTGGCTTTCAGCTAACTTTCTAAAATTAAATAGCGACAAAACTGAAGCCCTTATCATCGGGACTAAAAGTGTCTTGGATAAAGCTGATAATTTCACAATAGACGTAATAGATAATTATCACAATAGATAATAGCACAATTTTTCCCTCTGTGCAAGTAAAGAGTTTGGGTGTCATCTTGGATAGCACACTCTCATTTGAAGGTCACATCAATAATATTATGCATACTGCATATTTCCACCTGCGTAATATCACTCGTCTCCGCCCTTCTCTCACAACCAACAACACAGCAATTCTTATCCACGCATTAGTTACTTCACGTCTTGACTACTGTAATGCACTTCATTCTGGGCTTCTTCTTAACTTCTTCATTAACTCCAACGGATTCAGAACCATGCAGCTCGTGTCATCTCTAGGACTCCATCTCACGAGCATGTCACACCACTTCTTTATCAGCTTCACTGGCTGCCGGTAAAGTTTCGTATTGATTTTAAAATACTACTTCTAACTTTCAAGGCACTTCATAATCTTGCTCCTCAATATCTCACCGAACTTCTCCATATTTACACCCCTTCTCGCACTCTTAGATCCGCCAACTCTTTCTTCCTGGTACCACCTCGCATTAGATTAAGCACAATGGGAGACAGATCTTTTAGCTCTATGGCTCCTCGGCTATGGAACTCGCTTCCCCTGAATCTAAGGAGCAGTGATAGTCTTGACACATTTAAATCTCGTCTTAAGACCCATCTTTTTATGCAGGCTTTCCTTTAACAATTTTTTTTTATCATGTTTTGATCATGTTATTTTACATTTGCGATGTGTGTTTATACTTTTGGTCAATGTTTTATTATTTGTTTTAATTTGTTCTAGCATGTTGATACTTGTTGTAAGGTGACCTTGGGTGTCTAGAAAGGCGCCATTTACAAATAAAATGAATTATTATTATTAATTATTATTAGAATGCAGTTGTTTTGCTTGTTGATGATTACCCTGGCCTTGTGTAGCTCGGTCTTTTTTCCTTGACTTAGACTGGGCAGAACCTCGGTTTTTAGCACTACAAAGTTCTGAATCTGGTAATCATGGAACATTAGTTCTTGCACATAACCACACAGAACAAAATTGTTGATATCCAAAGACTTGTAGTAGAGCTGCACGATTCTGGATAAAATGAGAATCGCGATTTTTTGCTTAAAATAAAGATCACAATTTTCTCACGATTCTGTAGATGTAAAATAAAGGTTAATATGAGTTGGCTGTTATTATTGTTATTTCAGAATACAACTATTCATAATTCTGATGTTGAATTATTATGTTTGAGATGTATGCTTGCAATCTGTCATTGACAACATTGTTGGACCATTTTTCTCTACTGGTAAAATGAGACATTTGTCATTATCAGATTTCCTCTTGCATTATATTCAACATTATATAGGCTAGAGTAGTTATATTGACACTGTTAAACATTTATTCTCATGCACAACACTCTGTGTTCACTATGAAAGAAAACATAATAAATGCTTGTCGTAATCATAACTCTAAAATGCAATATGATTATTTAAATGATGTGCGCGCTTTCAGTTTCATTTTCACTGCTAAATGCGGTTCATACTTCCCGCGCGGCTCCCAAACGATCGCTCTGTGCCACAAACTGAATGTCATTTACAACATTATTACCTGTTATTCACAGCCTATGCAAGTTCTGTTCACTATAGTAGGCATCATTCACAGGCGCGCGCCCGCCCTCTCTGAAGTGCTCACAACACGGTCAGCTCACGTCACGTGTGTTTTCGCAACCGTGAATACATCATTACATGAAGACAGAAATGACATTTGTGGGTGAATTATACCTTATAAATACAGTATGCAAGTCTTTCAACACCATTTGGAGGTGTCCACGTTGCTGAACATTAAAACAACGTGAAGACTTGTGCGGCCGTCTTTGCTTCTCTCCTGAACTTGAAATTATGATTGGCAGAATCGTATAAATGCTGGATCAAGATAATCTAGGCGGTCGAATCGAGATTGCGATCTTTTTACGATTAATTGTGCAGCTCTAACTTGTAGGCCTTTAACTTATCTCTTGTAAAAAAAAACACTTGGAGTTTCAATGAGAGTGTTGTATATTTCGGGCAGGATGCTTGGCCATTTCGTCTTACCTAATATCCATTGGAAGGGTGCTATCGCAAATGGACCTGTCAGACGAACGCCGCTCACTTTAACGTTAATTTTGCTGAATAACTGTGTTTATCACTGGGTGACAAGCTGTTATAATACGCTGAAAGCATTATGTAAATAATATATATGTAACCAATAGAACTTATTTCTAAGACAACAACAAACTTTACCGCATCACATGTCATTCCCTCGTGGTAAATGCTAGTGCACGTATTTTTCTGCAACCTTGCTGCGCGCGCATCCTGAATGTTTACAAACATGGTAATTCGATCACGCATTAACTTGTTAATTGACTCTTTCAGTTTTTGTTTTGAGTTTTCTTTGTTGATTTTCTTAACTTATGTAAAGTGTCGCGTTTTACAACTAAAGCTTTAGCTGTTAATTTGACTGGTCTTTTTTCTATTTTAGACTTGTTTTCAACAGAAGCTAAACATTGATCAGTCACAAAAACCCTCAACATTCATATTGATTTGATTTTCCATTTTGCAAATTGTGAAAAACAGTAAACACACATAAGAAATATTAAGTCAGTCATGGGCAACCAATGCACTGGATTTAAGCTTTAAACCTGATTGTGTGCACACATAATTTCCATATGGCCATTATGATGATGCTGCAACAAACATACCTATCGTCCTGTTTATCAAACCCGAAGAGATGAACGCCGCATAGATGGAAACCAGAAGAAAGCCGATCCAAAGGAACTCACTCAGGTGCTGAAGGAACGCTGTCCTCACTATCAGCAACGAAAGCCTTGAACCCATGCGAAAGTCGTCGTCCTTGTCTGTCGAAACACCATGCCTTGCTGTCCACTCCAGTGATGTCTCAATCGTCCCACGAAGCGCAGTTTTTGACTTTTTTAGCGGCTCTAATTGCCGCTATCGTTGGTAGAATGAGCAAGTTTTTATACTCGTAACAGTTAGAGTCCGTAGGCAAAATTGACGTGAATAAAAACGTCTTTATTTTCCAAATAAACAGGATTCAATCACCTGTGTGCACGCACGCTTCTGTGTAGTACCTTACGGTCAAAAACTGCTTCATACCAACGTCTTGCTCAATGCAGTGAAGCCGCAGTTATATAGTATCGTACTGACACCTAGTGGCCAAATGCCATTACAACTATGAATTTAAAAGATAGATTTGTGAGGTGTGTACTTATATATGCTGAGCACTGTACATCACAGCTAAATTAGTTTTTAGTTTATTGAACCAATAAAGGCTTCAGAACATTTAGATTAAATTATATATCTATATATTTTCTTAATTTCAATTGTAAATAAAAAATATGTATTTCATTATAAAAAATAATTAGTCTGTCTTGGCAACAAATTAAGAACAAAATAAACACAGAACAGAAATTACAACTAAATGTGAAAATAACACTAAAATCTAAATAAATCACTAATTAAAAATTGTAAATGTAAAAATTAAAAGCTATTTTGTCCAAACTACAACACACAATATTGTTCCATTAGTTAACTACTTAGTTCCCCTTCAAGTAAATTTGAATAATGTATTAATAAATATAATTAAATAGATCTAAGCCAGTAAACAGCCTTTCCAATAGTGTTTCGATGCATGGCATACCTTTTACACCATGATGTAAACAAAGTCAACGTGCAGAAATCACAGCTAAATGTGAAACTAAAACTTAAACTAGTAATTATAAAATTAAAAGATATTTGGCTTATGTTAATGAAATAACATCTTTTTATTTAAGTGCAATATAACAATTACAGTAGGTGACTACTGCTGCTACTAATTTAAAAATGTTTGAGTCACCACAATATTGTTCTATTTGTTGACGACTTCAGTTATCATTAAAGTACATTTCAATAATGTATTAATAAATATAATTTTAATAGAACTGAGCCAATAAACAGCACTTCAAGAGTATTTCGATGGCGAACATTTTACACCATGATGTAAAACGTACACAAATCACAACTAAATGTGAAGCTAAAACTTAAACTAATTAAATAAATAGTAAATATAAAAATTAAAGGCTATTTTGCATAGTTAACAAAATATCATCTTTTTATTTAACTGCACTATAACAATTACAGTAGGCGACTACTGCTACTATTATTGATAATTTACAAATGTTTATGAGTGAATTGTTTTGTCAAAACTATAGCACTTTATAATATTGTTCCATTTGTTAACTATTTCAGTTACCATTAAAGTGCATTTGAATAATGTATTAGTAAATGTAATTTAATAGAACCGAGCCAGTAAACAGCCTTAGTGTTTCAATGACGTACCTTTTACACCATGATGTAAAGTCAATGTACAGAAATCACAGCTAAAAGTGAAACTAAAACTTAAACTAATTAAATAATTAGTAAATATAAAAATTAAAAGCTATTTTGCATAGTTATGTTAACAACCAGGCCCATGGCCAGCCTGGTGAAAGGGGTGGTTCTTTTTTCTCAAAAACTGGACCTTTTTGCAGTTATTTGCCTCATTTTCTATTTAATTATGAGACTTGAATACTGCATTTTAGTGGCATTTTAAGCACAATTTTTAGCTGGATTAGCTTGTCAGATGGTCATCATAAGCACACTTTTTGATATACCAAAAATATTTCCTAAAGATTTAGAATAAAAAAATATGAACAACATTTATTTTTATTATACAAATGTATCACATCATATATCATTAGAAAAAAAATTGTAATCTGTTAAAGTTTTAAATAAAAAAAATGTGTCCCATTGTCCTTTATTGGGCAAATAACAAACTGGCCAGCACAACTTTCCTGCATTAATTAATTAATTAATTTATTTATTCATTCATTTTCTTTTCGGCCCAGTCCCTTCATCAATCTGGGGCCGCCACATCGGAACGAACCGTATCCAGCATATGTTTTACGCAGCGGATGCCCTTCCAGCCGCAACCCATCACCGGGAAACATTCACACACTCATTCACACATACACTACGGACAACTTAGCCCACCCAATTCACCTGTACCGCATGTCTTTTGACTTGTGGGGGAAACCGGAGCACCCGGAGGCAACCCACGCAAACACGGGGCGAACATGCAAACTCCACACAGAAACGCCAACTGACCCAGCCGAGGCTCGAAAAAAATGTAAACATAATAATAATAATAATAATAATAATAATGTAGAGCTTCACGGTTTTTTAGTCTCTCTTGTACATTTGAAAATTCATAGATAATAGTCAAATTAGTATTTAAATTCATTTAAATTTGGGCCGCTTTTGGTGCTTCACGCCTTTTTGTCTGTCATTTTGTTTCAAGAATAAGGTCCCAGAAAAAAGTTACTTGTAAATACAGTAGCAAAATATGACTTAACAGATTGTGTGTTTTCTTGAGGATGTTGGACTCATGAAAAATAATTGTTTGCATTGGCCAAAACCAATGACTAGACAGCCAACAGAGGATTCTGCTTGGTCTTAAAGCCTTTTTCGGTGGGTTATTTCACTATTTATGATGGCATAGCAGTCAAAATCCCACATGAGGACAAATGAGCTTTTGTAGGACAAATTCTGGACCTTTGTTGCTCAGACAGGCGAGTCTTTAACTGCTAGATAACAATTAGAGTATAGGCGACTATTGGGGCTATTATTAATAATTTACAAATGTTTATGAGTCATGAGTTTTCTCAAAACTATAACATTTTGCATTGCTGTTCCATTTGTTAACTACTTCAGTTGCCATTAAAGTACATATGAATAATGTATTAGTAAATATAATTTAATAGAACTGAGCCAGCAATAGCCTTTCACTGGTATTTCGATGGCGTACCTTTTACACCATATAATGTAAATTCAACGTAATAACCCTTCTCTAAAAAAATATCTGAGTCACGGGACATGCTGCATATTGGCGACTTAAATTGACGTACAGTAGCATGTCGCAATACCGCGCAAGCCACACATCTGTTCCTGGCCATTAGCATTTACTGTCAGGCAGAGCCAAGGGCAGCCCGGGGTCCTTGAGCAGGAGGCTGTCGGCACGGGTGTGTTACATTACAGTCTCCTTCAGTTCGCCCTCCAACTGGCCAGACCCTCCACATTGGCTCAGCGCTGGGAATAACTTCTGCAGCCGCGTTTCAATAACCGCACTCCACTCCTTTTAACAGGTAAGTCGGCGAGAGGAGCGGGAATCATATTTGGCTAAACTCGAAGCGTCGGAGGCGTCAATTCGCAAGCTTTCTACTTCGTGTTAGCTAGCGCATTAGCACACGTTAGCTGAGCTTGCTCGATCTCTCTCTCTCTCGGTCTGTCTCACTGTAACGGCCGGAGAGAAACAGATCAGCCTGTGATCGGTCATAGCGTGACATTAGCACAGCTCAGCAGCTTTACAGTCTAATCTATAGTGTAGCTTTAATTCAGATCAGTGCGGCTCCCGCAGACTCCTCCTGCATCCGAGCAGCACCAGAAATGCGTGACCCGAGTCACTCTCATCATATTTTGCAGCTTCTTTTCTTCACTTTTTCTTTGATTTAATTACAGTTAATGTTGTACATCCCTCTGGCCCGGTCTTGCATGTGGCCTTCAGAAGATTTCTTGCGGCTGTTATATTGGCAAGTAAATCCGCAGTTCGCCTTGCCCTTACTTTGCCCTTTGTAATAAAGCAGTTCCCGAACTCCTCTATTAATTGAGTGAGTTTATTAGAACAATAATCCTACACAATTAATTTTTATAATCATCCATGACAAATTAATGGTTTAATATTTTATTTCCACGTTTAAAGGGCTAAGGAGTATTTAAGTAATTATTTTTGCACTTCCTGAATGATCTGATGGATGGTATGCGCCTGACATATCTTTGGGACCAGACATTCCTGTTACTCAATGACATTGAGGTAAAGTTGGTTTTATATTAGCACATCAGTAAGTTTTTGAACTATGACAACCGATCACACACTATATGTATATGTATTGTAAACCACGCTACTTTATTTGTTCTGAAATCACATGCAAGTATGACTTAAAAACAACAGTGGCACTGTTTGATTGACTGTGAACAGTGTTGCACTTTTAAGAGTCATTGGCTGCTAATATGACTGTTCATATTTAGGATTTTCAAAGAATACTTTTCTAAAGCTGTGAACATGTAAATCTAAAACCCAACTTTACCTCAATCTCAATGACCTGTATAATAAAGGTCACATGTGGAGCATTTTGCTATATTTAGAATATGGTATTATGTACTATGTTTGAAAATTAAATGTTAGCGTTTTTCTATATATCCGAATATTTGTTGTATCTGTATTATTTACGGTGCTCCTGGGTCAGTATATAAGTTCAATTTCTCCAACATTTATTGCTAGATGTTTCATTTATCATTGATTATATTAAACCAGCCTGGAAATGAGGCTAAAAGATGTAATTACATGTAATTACAAATACAATTTTTTTTTATTTTTAGCTGATATGTTTTGGGTTCTTATACCCTAATGTAGGTAATAATGTCTGATGTGTAAAGAAAACTTTAGCTAGATATTAGATATACCTACTTCCATTCAGTAATCAGAATAATCTTACAGGGTTCCCAAGGGTCATGAAATTTCTGGAAAATAGGATATTAAAAGGTCTATTGTTTGTTTATTTATTTAATTTTATTTATTATTTTAATTTATTTTACTATATTATTATTTTATTATTATCATTTTATTTTATTTTTTAATGATTTATTTTGCATTTTTTTGTTTGTTTTGTGATTTTGTTTCACATTTTGCCTGTTCTTAGGGTTGATTATATTTATTCCTTTTCTGCTTGTGAACTGGCAATCAAATATTTAAAAATAATATGATAATAAAATTACAGTTGGCAACATGAGGAGACATAAGTTGTTTAGTTGGCTAAAAATGAATAGAAGTGAAAGAGAGTAAAATCCTAACACATTCAAGTAATAATGGCGATGCTGCAGTTACATGGAAAAAAATAATGTCATGCAATGTAGCTTTTTAGATAGAGGTAAAGTTGGTTTTATATTCGGATATTCAGACATTCTCCTTAATAACGTAATTTCAGAAAAGTATTCTTTGCAAATTCTAAATAGGGAAATCATAAAAGCAGCCAAGTACTATCAAAGTACAACATAGTTTACAGTCAATTAGATAGAAGATTGAAGTCACATTTGCATGCTAATTCCGATCGAATATTCTAAGTAACATGGTAAAAATATAGAGACTTCTAAATGAATGATTGTGCGAATATAAAACCAACTTTACCTCTATGCTTTTTAGTCAGTAAATTCAGGGGAAAGTCAAGGTATTTGAGATTTGACTTAAAGTGGGGATCCTGACCTTATCCTTGAAGTACTTTAAGAAGGACACAATCTCATGTTGCAAATTCTTATATAATCACGAACATTTAATTATGTCTCTTGTAATGGCTCAATCAGTGTTTCAGTGGAAGAAAGAAGTCAATACTTATGTAAAATAGATGTTATTTGACATTACATTTCTCTCTGGCACAGCATTTAGTGTCCACAGCTATGAGTTCACTAGAGAAGCAAACTCTAAAGAAGGGCGTTTCTCTTAATATTTATTAGAGCTGTGGCGAGAAATTGATTCAGCATTGATTTCAAGATTTTAGAAATGCATTGCTTTTCACTTTTGATTTGATTTTGCGCTTAGTTTAACAGCAGATGGCGTTGTGTGTTTTACAAACAGCCATTTATATCTACTTGCATCCAATTCCTAAAAACTAAAATAAAACCTTTAAATTAATAAATTTAGGATAAGTTTAAATGAATTAAACGAGTGCTCACATTAAGTGAGCTGTCTTTATATTAATCTTGTGACATGATAAACTTGCATGACTCGCCCGAATACACTAGTACTCATTTTCATGAGCAGTTTGAGAGTATGGAGTGTTATATTGTCTATTTTGTTGTCTTTGTTTTGCATTGATGATATCTAAATTCGTTAATATAGGTTTAAATAGTTCATTTTTAAAAATGTTCACATTTATACATCTAAAAATAAATTGAATAGTTTGTTTATAAAATATTATAGTAATATGCAATTTAATAGGGCTCATTTTATACTTTATTGCATTAGCTGCGTTACTCTTTGCCATTTTTAATAGAGGAATAAAGTCTTTCACGTCTACTGAACCGAAAATGTAAATCTCACATTTACCTAAAGTAAAAAATAGTAAAGAAAAAGAAAATGCTAAATTTACTAAAAGTGATTTATTCTAAATCTCTCTTGCTGTAAAGAGATTTATTTTCTTTTTATATATTTTAGTTTGTCTATTTTTCATCTGTCTGCTTATCAGCATTTTTCAAAATTTTTTCTTTTGGGTTTATCATTAGAAATAAAATGGCACAAACAGGCTTGCAACAACTTGAGAGTTAATTTTAAATTTGGAGATCTATTCATTACAGCATTGTCACGCTACACTTTCTGTTCATAAGGCTGATGGTTTAACTTTTAAAGAAATATTATTGGTCAGCATTGGAGTGTGATGTTGCTTTGCTATTTGTTAAAATAGACAACAATATTGTATCTGGATCTAGTTGCTCTTATTACTTGTCCTGTGTCTCACCTGGTTGCCCAGTGATGGCATAATTTCCCAAAGTTGCCCAGCAACATTGCTCTAAAGGTTGCCCCTGTATCATGACCTTAAGCAAAAGATTGCTGGAGACCAGAAACACAAGGTCATGCAGTGAACTCTGTGAGGCGGAAATATACAGTAATGTCCTGTGAACTGAGCATGTATAAATCTTCCCATCACAGCACTAAAAGAACACAAACTGTACATCTGCTGGTTTGCAGCACTGCAGGGAAGAGTAGATTGTTAAAGGCATAGTTCACCCAAATAAGAAACTTCCACTTTCTCTTTCTTCACTTCTTCCAAACATAAGAACACAAAGAAATATATTTGGAAGAAAGCTAAAACCTGTAACTATTGAGGACTGTAGTATTTGGTTTTCCTACTATGAATGCCATTGGTTGCATGCTTTCAACTTCACAATATAAATTTGTTCATCAGATGAAATTTATAAATGTTTAAGACAATTTGATGGTAAATTAGTAAATTCTCATTTTTGTGTGAACTGTCTTTTTATTAGGGATGTCCTGGTCAGGTTTTTTTTTTGCCCTCGAGTCTGAGTTTGTGTAATTTGATTTTGAGTATCTATCGAAACCCGATCTGATACTTCTATAATAGATAAAGAATAAAGAAGAGCAAAGAAACAGATCCAGTATGTTCCTTATTTTTTTATTTAATTCACTTTATTTTAACATTCAACAACTCTGTTAACAAACAGAGCATTTTTGTGAGGTAGCTTGAACTATCAAGTAATAAATAACAAATTCTTCAATTTTGGACTTTAGTGCAGTAAATACAGTAAATATAAAAAAATCTGTTATAAAAACAAATAGCATCTCAACTTAAAATACCCGGTAGGCAATCCCAAATATACAAGCCCCATTTCTGACCACGTGATCAGATCTAAACATCCCTATTTTTATTTTTACATTTTAAATTTATTAGCAGTTTTATTGAAGTTTTAGGCAAAATTAGAGCGCATTTTCTCCACCAGTATAGATGCTCAAAGTTCACTGCTATCAAACTTTTAAAAGGCTAGAACAAGGATGGGCAAACTTGATCCTGGAGGGCCGGTGTCCCTGCAGACTTTTGCTCCAACACTAGTCAAACACACCTGAACACACTAATCAGTGTCTTCAAGATCACTAGAAAGCTGCAGGCAGGTGTGTTTGATTAGGGTTGGAGCAAAAGTCTGAAGGGACACCGGCCCTCCAGGATCAAGTTTGCCCATCCCTGGGCTAGAATGTTCCCAATTCATTTAACAGCAAGTGACATGTTCATAAATTACTTCCGAGTGCTGAATGGTGATGACTAATTTATTTGCATGCTGCATTATGAGTGGTCTTTGATATTGATCCGTCTGCATACATTTAAACTCAGCCTTGACACTTTACAGTCACTGTGGTCAAGCTTTCAAAATATGAAGATCTCGCATTGACTTAAAGGGATAGTTCACCAAAGAATTGAAAGATCTGTCATCATTTACTCGCCCTTCACTTGTTCCAAACCTGTCTGAGTTTCTTTGTTCTTTTGAACACAAAGGAAAATATGAAGAGTTTGCCATCTGAAACTTTCCTCTAATTCTCGCATTTTTCTCAGGCTCCTTTGTCTTGATTCAGTAATTTCCCTTTCATGGCAAAGAATAGGTTATTTTCATCACTTTTAACATGAAATAACTGAACATAAACATAAAAGGCTGAGAAAAAATGCTCAATGTAGAAGAAAATTCCAGATGGCAGTTTTTTTTTGCATCTGAACTCTTCATATTTAGTTTTTCAGACTATGTATGTCAGTGGTTAAAATGTTTCAGCCTTCTTCAAAATATCTTTATTTGTGTGTAGCAGATGAAAAAAAAAAACTAAAGTTGTATATTATAACCACTTGAGGGTGAATAGAGAATTTTTCATTCTCTACATTGCCACACGCCATACACCACACTACATTTTTAAGCTCTTATTCACAGCGCACAGATTTTGGTAGTTGTTCAGTGAGCCTCCACCCCTTCACCAGACTTCACTCATTGCTATTCACACAACTGCTTCTTTTGCTTACTTGCACACGTCTAGATGTGTGTGTCTGTGGGAGTGAATCGGCGCATCACTTCCTAGCTCTGTGACTCAGTTAGGTGCGGCCTGCTGTCAGTGCAGATTAGTTTGAGCGCAGCAGCTGCTTTCAGGCTGGGTCATTTATCAAACTGATACAACATGGTGATAAACCATGGAAAGCTAGAGATACTGTAGACCACCCAAAACGTCCCACTATTGCTTGGTTCGAAAAAATAACTTTCGTACAGTTTTTTTTTAAACAGTGTTTTTGCACAGCTGTTTAGTGTTATGGTGTTCTTCCGACCCACTAATGATCTTTGCACACTCTGTTTTAATTAGATAAAATGGCCGTTCCCCCAACATATGCTGATCTTGGCAAATCTGCCAAAGACATCTTTAACAAAGGATATGGTAACGTATTTAATAATTCATGACATTACTTGGGGGAAAAATAGTTTTTGGTTTTCTGTTCCAAATATTTTTTATTTATTTTCATTAAGGATTCGGTATGGTGAAGCTCGATGTCAAGACAAAATCAGCCAGTGGAGTGGTAAGACTTAATTTTGTTAATAAAATAATACAAATATTGTGAATAAACTCATTCATACGAATGTTCAACGAATCATTAATTATTGTTATTAAATTTGTTATATGCAGTCATCACAATTGCAAAACTCTTGACCTCTGTTGTCAATTTTCTGGTGTTCTAATTAAAATCTCTTCAAATTGACAATTAAAACCTTAAGATTTGTAAATCCACTAAGAATTAGTTATTGAATCATTAGGCGTGACACCTTAACTTAAACTATGTCCTTTTCCTGTCTGTATAGGAATTCAAGACCTCTGGTTCCTCCAACACTGACACCAGCAAAGTGGTTGGCAGCCTGGAAACCAAATACAAGAGGTCTGAATATGGCCTGACCTTCACAGAGAAGTGGAATACCGACAACACCCTGGGCACAGAGATCAACATCGAAGACCAGGTCTGAATGCTTTTTCCAGCACTGAATGGTGACCAATCGAAGTCTGTTATTTTTAGCATAAATAACACTTTATATTGACTTTTCTCTCTTTTTTTAGATTGCAAAGGGACTGAAACTGACCTTTGACACAACCTTCTCACCCAACACAGGGTAAATACATTTTCTCACATTTGTTTTAAGCATTAATTTGTTTTGTAGTTGGTTCAGAGGAGGTGAGGGACGCTATATTGACACGTGGTGGTCAATATTGTATTGAACAATTCGAGTGTCACCATGGCTGCATCTGAAATAGCATTCCTCCCTGCTATATAGTAGGTAAAAATGTGGTAAAAAGTACACAGATGACTTGCTACTAAGATTCTGAAGTGATTGACAACACCACTGATACTAATTACTTTAAAACATAGTCCAATCACTTGTTCCAAATAGGTACCTGAGTGTGATTACAGACAAAGCTAGATGACTGTTAGTTGTGTTTTGTTGTGCAGGGATGAATACCTGAAGGTTACTTTCACACAAGTGATAGTGGTGGTGTAAATCGGTCAGGAAAGTGGCACCTGTCTGCTATCGTATGGCTTTGTGCTCTCGGATGACAGTCACGTTGACATGGCCTTCACTGATGTATAGGCTAGTGTCGCTCATGACAGCGGCTGTAGATCATGTGGCAAAAAGTTTTCACAGTTGTGTTTGCTTAATATCGAGCCAATTAGAGCTGTATATGAAGTGGAAATCTTTCTCTTTACTGTCCATGTTGGTTCTTTTAGTAGATTGTTGCTGAATAAGTATTAAGTTCTTTAAAAAAAAAAGCTAAACCTTTATGACAGCAAGCTTTTGACTGGTAGTGTAGTTCACCAGCACTGCTGTGTGCTCTTGTGTTAGTGCAGACAATGCAAAATGAGCCATGATTTGCACATTTTTTTCTTTGCTAGTCTTTAAATAAGCAGTAACTTGAGCATTGAAGTGATGGTTCGCCCAAAAATGAACATTTGTCATCATTTAATAACCCTCACTAGGGCCCTCGGACTAAAGTTGGCCCATGGTAACCTTTAATTTGGCCCACCGTCCCATCTGAGAAGAGAGAATGACATGTATTTATTTATATAGGTTTATCCGATATTGTCATTTCTGATTTACAGTAATTTAACTTTTTGTTTGTTTTATTAAGCTACAAAAAAGCTAATGGGAATTAAATGTTTGAAATTAACCAGATTTTCTTGTTTTTATGTAAATACTGTCACTTGACACCAACTTGAATACTGTATACAGCAGTGTGCACTAGTGTTTTTATTGTAACCAATTCATTATAAGATGAATAAAAAGATATAATGCATTGGGTAATACAATTAAAGTTATTTTTGCTATTTATTTTAAAATATTATGAAATAAATTAGGAAATTGGCAACTTTAATGAAATGCAGTTTGCTTTATTTACCTTTGGCCCACAGCTCTCAATTAGGTTTAGTTTTTGGCCCTTCATAAGAAAATGTTTGGGCACCTCTGCCCAAGAGCAGTGGGTAGCCATTTAGATAGATAGATAGATAGATAGATAGATAGATAGATAGATAGATAGATAGATAGATAGATAGATGAAGATTATTATGAGTCGGCTATTATTATTGTTAATAATGGTTGACTTGAATAGACTTTAATTTTGTACTGGTCATTAATGCACAGTAAAGTGATGACATCAGACTACAACTATTCATAATTCTGATGTTGAATTATGTTTGAGACATATGTTTGCAATCTGTCATTGACAACATTATTAGACCATTTTTTCTACTGGTAAAATCAGACATTTGTCATTATCAGATTCCCTCTTGCATTATATTCAACATTATATAGTCTAGAGTAGTTATATTGACACTGTTAAACATTTATTCTCATGCACAACACTCTGTGTTCGCTATGAAAGAAAAACAAATTAAATGCTTGTCGCAATCATAACTCTAAACTCCGATATGATTATTTAAATGATGTGCGCGCTTTTGGTTTCATTTTTACTGCTAAGTGCGGTTCATATTCCCGCGCAGCTTCCAAACAATCACTCTATCAGTTATAATGAATGTTATAACGAATGTTACCTATTATTCACAGCCTATGCAGGTTCTGTTCACTAAAGTAGACTTAATTCATAGGCGCGTGAATACATCATTACATGGAGACAGAAGTTACATTTTGTGGGTGAATTATACCTTATAAATACAGTATGTGACGTTGCTGAGCAATGCATGTAAAACAATTTGAAGACTTGTGCGGCCGCCTTTGCTTCTCTCCAGAACTTGAAAATATGATTGGCAGAATCTTAGAAATGCTCGATTAAGATCATCTAGGGCAGGGGTGTCCGAACTCTGTCCTGGAGAGTTTAGCTCCAACTGTAATCAAACACACCTGAAACAGCTAATTACTACATGTACTGGAAACTTCCTGCAGGTCTGTTGAAGCAAGTTAGAGCTAAACTCTGCAGGACACCGGCCCTCCAGTATTGGGTTTGGACACCCCTGGTCTAGGGGGTCGAATCAAGATCGTGACTCTTTTTTCGAGTAATTGGCAGCTCTAATAGACAGATGGATGGATGGATGGATGGATGGATTTAACATTTGACGTGGATTAAAAATGTTTTTTAAAATTGTCTTTAGACAAGAATGAATGCTGTTGAATAGTTTTAGACAAACTTCGATAAAAGGATTTGGTCCCCTTCAAATGTTTGACTACTGTGTGCTATATAATTTTTCAAAATATATTTTCGTTTCAACAGAAAAAAGAAATTTGTACAAGCTTGGAACAAGTAGAAGTTGAATAAATGATGACAGTTTGGTTGAACTATCCCTTTAAGTGGTTTATAAAGTGATATTGTCCTTCACTGTGGTATTTGCAGCTTGTCCTTTGGCATGTGTCTGTGTTTTGAATTCTAACGAATGCATATATTTAGCAGCAGGTTATTTTACTTTGTACTACGGCTTTGTGGGTGTTTTCTAGTTCGGTGGTCCCAAAGTCATGTGCATAAATAAAATATGCAGAAACAGATCAAGCTAAATCAGCTTATTAAGCTAAATATATGTATATAAATAAATTAAACACTAATTTGTCCATGTAAGAAGCTATTTTTACATATTCTAAAACTAATGGTGACTAAACATATAAAAGTAAAATATTAACATTAAAAATGCTGTAATAGTAAATTAAATGGATGGACTGACATAAAATATTCAGCACTTTTAATTTTTGAGAATGGTCTGATTGTCTAAAATGTTCCAAGAGAAGTTATTTGTTAAACTAATTTTGTCACTTGTTTGATGGGAAGGAATATTAACAGTCTAAACAGTTTATATTTCTGCAGATTGGAGGTTTGGTTTATTGCTAGCCAAAAGCTAAATAATCTGTTTAAAATGCCTCTTTTAAACTAAATAGGATGCCGAATTGTTTACTTTTCCCGCATGAACAGGAAAAAGAGTGGCAAAGTCAAGACCGCATACAAGCGCGAGTATGTCAACCTGGGCTGTGACGTCGACTTCGACTTTGCCGGCCCAACTATCCATGGCGCTGCAGTGGTTGGTTACGAAGGATGGCTCGCCGGTTACCAGATGTCCTTCGACACCGCCAAGTCCAAGATGACCCAGAACAACTTTGCTGTAGGCTACAAAACGGGAGACTTCCAGCTGCACACTAATGTGTGAGTCTTCGAACATTACTACATCATTCTGAGTGCATGTGACTGGGATTGTTTATTTTAGTGCAGGGAAGTGTTGATATAATGACATTATGTACACAGTGTTGACATGGAAGTTTTACAGCATGTCACCAGGGTGATAAGTTGTTGTGTTTTAATTAATATGCCGTATATAGACAACTTGGACATATGAAAATATAAGTTCAAATGAAAAAAAAAGTTTCAGTTTAGATGTAATGATAAGATTATTAGCTGGTAATAAAAATGCTTTTTTTTGTCGAAAATGTCACTTTAGACAATTCTTTTGTTTTTAAGAAGGTACATTTTTTTTTCTTTTGCATCAAAACCAGCTAAATCCACTTCTGCTTTTTTTGCAAAAACCTCTAAATCCACCTATTGGGACACAACAGTGCAATTAGCTGAAAATCACTAAACGTATCATTAGAAATTCTTTTACCAAACATAAAACACATTACACAAACCACCTAAAATTACAAATATATAAATCTGTCAAGTAAGTGGCGGTTCATTCCACTGTGATAAACCAGGAAAACAGCAGAAGGAATACAAATGAATGAAATTTGTCAAGGGCATTAATTAATAACATTAAAACTGACATGAATCTTAATGATCTGTTGTCATTTCTGATATTCGGGATTTAGATTTAATGTAAGTAGAGAAATGTAAACATTGCAAACATTGTAAACTAAGCCTCTTAGATTCAAATAATGTAGTGTAAAAACATTGAAACATCAATATCTGCATTGTCCATTAATATAAAAAGCTTATCAGACGTATAGGTATTATGAAGTAATACAAATAATGTATAGTTTTATACATTATATTTATCTTTTTTAAAAATAGCTTAAATTAGCAAATAAAACACAAGGTAGGTCTACTGGGCAGAAAGGGAATGCCTCTCAGACACTTTTAGAAGCTGTCATTCATTCATTCTCACCATACTTAAGGTCTTGGTCTCTTGTTTATCCTCATAGCATCCACGTGGGATAAAAGAATGACATCTTAGCTCTGTCTTTCGTGAAATAGAGCTGCCGTTTAATGTATAATAAATCGGACTCATTCAAAGTAGCGTCGCTGCGCAAAAAAAACGTTATGAATGCATGTTACACTTCCGACTGTACATTGTGTTTTCTTTTAAAATCGAAAGCGGAATAAAACCGTCTCCTCATAAAAGCCGGCATATCGGCTCGCTGCTACATTAAAAACATGATTCAATTTGCGTCTTCTGATTGTTCTCAGGACATAGCGGCTTTTGCTGTCAAAGGCAAGTGGCGTTTAGCGGCTTTTGCAAACAAACCGTTATTTCTGAATACGCTGTTGCTGGGATTTGGATGATTAGAAGCAAATCTATTTGTTGCAAATCTATTCTTGTCTTAATTTAAAAAAACATTTGTTGATTTATTGTTTGTAGAGGTGTGAACCTACACTGGTCTCACGGTTCGGTTACGATTATCATGCCATCGATTCGGTTCAATTCGATATCTCCGTGCATTGACGATGCTTTCCATACACAGTTTTATATTTTCTTAACAGCACAGCAATTCTTGTATTAAAATGTATATTTATATACTATTTGTGAAACAATTTTGTCCTTTAATACAAACAGTCAGATATATAAACTGTAACTTTACACAACACGAGCATTTATAGCAAATAAACAAATATAAATATCCCGCACGCTTTCTGAGCCTTGTCTACCAAGTTCTTTCTTACACCCCTTCGATTGGTCACGCGCTCAACAGAAAGGGCTGTGATTGGCTCTTACACGCTGGCGCTCTTCACAGATGCACTCATGGGCCACAGTGAGACAGAGAGAGAAATGGAGATTACTTTCATTCTCTTAATCGCCATGAAATAGGGGCTTTTGCTGTAAGTGTCAGTGAAACAGTGTTCAGCAAACACGCATGCAGTGAAATTGTGCACAGTTTCTGAGTTTTTACGTTTTACGTAGTTAGAGCGTTGTAAATACTCGCGCTCGCGGCTTGCCTCCCTCGCCATAGTAAGCTACGGCTACATAGTGCATGTGAGATAAATGACGTCAGTACATAATAACCGGTTATGATTATTACTAAACCAATACCGAACTGTCCGCGTCTGCATCGCGGTGCACTGAAGAAACAATTAATTTTGACACCCCTAAATGTTTGTATGCATAAAATATATATAAACTCTATTTACAATTTTTCTGTTCATGTTGTGCATTGAAAAGTACAACTGGAAAAAAAAAACAAGATTTATGGGAATTACTAAAATTGAAGTTGTTTTTTTTCTGTTCTAGAAAAAGAAACAAATTTAGAGTAACACTGAAGTCATAAAGTATTTTTTATATTTCACATTACTTTTGTAGGTGAAAAGTCCAATCATATGTGGTTACAAGCGGGCTTTTAAGTATTTAAAGTTGATAAATCAATGTAGAGAAATTTAAGGCCCTTAAAGTATTAAAGTCTTAAATGCTATTTTGCAAGGTTTTACATTTTATATCATTTTTGATATAATTATTGTGCAATGTATGGTTGTACACTCAAGGTTGCCTGAATTAAATCTGCAAATATCAGGATGCTGTGTAGTTTATGAAATCAATGAAATCCTACTAGATTTGACATGATGTTGCTTTGTTTACTGCAGCCAACAAGGCAACACTATTATTTCTGCAGTTCTATAGGCGCCAACCTGCTGAATTAGATTGAATAGATTTTTATTTAGTATATGAATAATGTTTTAGTTTTTGGATTAGTTTCTTACATTAATATTTAGTAAATATACTGTAAGTTAATCTCGCCAGTGTTTCCGTGTTAAGTGTTAAGAGTCTTAAAAGAGGTCTTAAAAGGTATTGAATTTCACTCTCTGATTCCTGTATATACTCCCGTGAGTTAATGTGCTTCTAGAAAATGATTTATTATGGTTTAAGCTAAACAATTTTTTTTTTTTCACAATATAGTTTCAGTGATTAATGGATGTGCTGTATCTCTCTCTGCAGTAATGATGGCTCAGAGTTTGGTGGCTCCATCTATCAAAAAGTGAGTGATAAGCTGGAGACAGCGGTGAATCTGGCCTGGACAGCAGGAAACAACAGCACACGCTTTGGAATTGCTGCCAAGTATCAGCTGGACAAAGACGCCTCCATCAGTGTGAGTAAAGGGCACATTTTTACTAAAAGTCCATTTGCTTTCAGTCGTGGACTGAGTTTAATCAATTGACCGAATCTATTCTGAGTCTTTCTCAAATAATTTTAAATCAAAATTATAAATGGGTTATTATTAACTTGCAATGTCATTTATAGACCATGAAAAAGGGATTACACTGTAAATTAGTACATAGTACATGAAGCCAAAAAGACTAAAAAAACTAATTTGTGTTAGTTGGTTGGTTAATTTGTCAATACCATTAATATAAGTGTTTTGTACGATGACCTTAAAGGAAACAAGTGTATTTGCACCAGTTTTATGGTAGGTAAATGCTGCTATGATGTAAACAAAGGCCTCAGAGCTCCCTGTGATTTCTCTTGTCAAACAAAGTGGATTTATTTTGGAACAGTTTTAATAAAGAAATCAATTCTTTGCTCAGTATTTGCCAACAACTCAATATCATTTCTTATTCTGTTCTGTTGAGGATCAGATAATGACTGTAAATCAAAATAGAGTTGAATCACAAGGAGCTAATAAAAGCTTCTGTCCTGTCTCTAGAAATAAGTAAATGTTTTCTCTGTTTTCAACAGGCTAAAGTGAATAACACCAGCCTTGTCGGCGTTGGTTACACTCAATCCCTGAGACCAGGTACAGTGATGCTTTTTTTCTGTCATTATTTACATATGCAAATTTATTAGTGAAAGGTATTGTTTTGATCCTGTTCGGTTACACCATATAAACACCCACACTATATAACTTCAGTTATTGAGTTATTAAAACTTAAATACAATTCAGTGTTGATGGTTTGAATTGATTGATCAAATTCTGCAGAGTTGATCTGTATTTGCACATACTGGGATAAAATCCAGCAGCCTTGTTTGGGCTCTGAAACGTCCAGGTTGTTTTTATAGTAGAGTGACTTGCTAGTAAAAAAATGCATTAGCCCTCAAATTGTTTAAACTGGTTAAAGAGCACTCCTAAAGTGGTCAACCTGGTGTAAATATTAATGACTTGCATAAAAGATGCATGAAATGTGACCACAAGTATTGTGCAAACTTGACTTTAACATCCACTGTATGTTAAGAACAAGAACTATGAAGATTTCGAAGCATTTCTCAGACAAAATGTAAAACGTTTAGTTCAGATGTCAGTTGTAAACTTAAAGTCTGGACAGTTCAAATGCAAACAACTTGCAACACTACACCAATGACTCGTTTGTTTGTTTGTTTGTTTATTTATTTGCATTGTAAAATGGCATTCAAAAATGTGTCTGAATAACCCTTTAGCAGTGAAACACATGTCCATACTCGGATGTTTTTTTACTCTTTTGTCATGTTTGCTGATATTATTATTTGTTTATTCAAACCGTGATTTAAAATAAAATGAAGCAGAACAAATTAAACTATACAATCAGAAAAATAACCTAGTTTGAAACTTGACGTTTTGTCTAGTCTCCACTCAGCAGGTACATTTCCGGCGGTACAATATCCATTTATTTCCATTTCCACTGTGAGGTACCAAAATAATCAACTAAATAATAAATAAATATGTGTATTTGTGTGTATGTATGTGTGTGTATGTGCAGATGAAGCATCAAGAGTAAGTGATTTACATGTTATGTCAATGCATGGATGCAATCAGACATCCTGCGACGCCATTCATGCTAATGAGATGGCACTAATGGAGTAAATGACACTGTGAATTCAGGGTTGGCTTATCGCGTGATTTGAATAGCTCAAGTTGAAAAATCGGAACTTTGGTGGACACTCACCAAACTGAAAATGCTTCACGTGTCTAATTACACACAAATATTTATAAGGCTACCTAGCACAACAGTATGTTGCCAAAAGGGTGGAGCTAGACTAACTGCAGAACGCTGATTGGTTTACAGTATATCATCACATTTTGTGCGCAACAAGTCAGGGGAACGACAACACAGAAAGCACCATTATTAAATATACAGGCAAAACATTACACCATAATCAACGACATATAATACAATTGTTGTGTACGAGTCCATTCACGTCACTTCTAAACATATGGAAAGCTTGAGGGGTGGTGCTTCCACTTAGTATTTTTGTGCATCTACATTGGAAATAATTAAGACTGCATCATGTGAGACTGGCCCGTGTTCCTTTCTTCTTCAAACGAGAATGATGTTGATTGCAAGTAAGGCCATGTTCAAGTAAGGCCATGTCCAAACGTACAACAGAGTTAAAAAAATAAAATAAAATCTTTGTCCACATGGAAGCGCATCACGCATGTTCGTCCCGCCAAGCCAACAGGCGGCCATAATGACGCTTTTGCTGGGTTCACACCAAATGGGCAAAAGTAAATTGCATAAAAATCAATGCAAATGTGAGAACAGAGGTGGAATACGCGGGCGACATGCAAATTGCATATGAACAATATGTGTTCTATGTATGTACAGAATTTGCCTGATTTGCAACTTCCATGTTAGGTGTAAACCTAGCCGTTTTGCACAATCAGAGAGGAGAAATCAACACGCACACTTCATCATGAGGTGAAAACTCCAGTTGTAGTGTCCACACAACCACACTGTACCTGAAGTTTTGGAAGGTCTTCAGCCTGGCTGGAGTTTTCAGATAGAGTATTTGTTTGTCACCTGCCACTGCGTTTTCGTGTGGACAAACAGCAAAACCACATAGAAAAAGTTTTGAAAATACCCATGTTCGTGTGGACATGACCTAAGAATACCTTTAGCAGTGGAAACAAAGCCTTATCAGAGTGTCCTATACCAAACCGTAGTGTGCTGAACTGTTTCTGTACTGCTCAGTGGAAACGTGCCACTAGTTATTTAGTTTTGTATTTATGCTGTAAAACTCCTGTGATTTTTAATAACTTTCGTGTTTTTCAGGTATCAAGTTGACCCTGTCTGCCCTGGTTGATGGGAAGAGCATCAATTCCGGTGGCCACAAGCTGGGCTTGGGCCTGGAGCTGGAGGCTTAAACCTGCTCCTGCTGAACATCAGGGACAAGGGAATATCAGAGAAATCTGGCCTTAAATCTAACTCCAGCAGCAACCAGCAGGGGGAATCGGGATGGGATGTGTGCAAAGGCTCATCAAAAGCGATCATGTCATGTGGTTTCTTTTTCGTCCCTTTCAGGTCCTTATGTTTGTTTTCCGTTTGTAGTTGTTCTCTCATAGACATTCAGCTACAAATTAATTTGGCCATCCCTCTCCAGCACTTCCACAGTAATGAAATGCGCTCTAGGACGGAGGGTATCTGTGGCGTCCTGTTGTGTTGCTCCCTCCTCAGTTAGACGGTGGTGGGTTTGTGACAAAACTGTCTCTGATTTCATCCTTTGTATTGTATCTGATATTCCTTCGTCGTCTGAATGCGATTCAAGCAAACCACTTAACTCGATATTAAAGGTTCTACCTGCTATTATTTAAATACTGTTATACCGTTTTCTTCTTTCCATGCACGCAAGGACAAGCTTTAAGCAGTTTACTTTCCCTCGGGCAGCCATCCAGAGTTTAGTTTGCAGGTGAAATCTGCCCTTGAGCTGAGCAGTTTTTGGGTAGCCTAATAGGGCGGTGAGCGCTGGTGCCCGTAAGCTGGCATGGCTGGCCTTCTGTTTTTCATTTGCAGCACAGATGACTCTCCGTGGCTCCCTGTGATGGCGGGACGGGTCTTGTGGGTGTGGTTTGAGTTCAGTACCTTTTGCTCCCGGTGTTGCCCTGATTCCCATGCTTTACAACACCTCAGAGGTCCTTATGTGTATGTTTGAACTTTTCAATAAACTATTTGAACACATCTTACCATACGGTTGTTGTTGCTTACAAAGCAAATAGGTTCTCATAGCATAAACCCTAGTTCAAAACGCCTAAGAAGATCTACTGTAATAGGGTTGTGGACATGCCACAGAGAAAAATAGTGCTTAAATTACCTAAAAAAAGAAATTGCAAAATTGATATTTTAAGGAAAAAATAGACTTTTTGCAAATCTTAAGCTCATTCAGTTATATTCATCTGGCTTTGGGCGCAAGTTTGTCATGGAAAAGCGAAAGACTTGTACTCTTTTGTTTGAATAATTAATTCAATATTAAATGGCCTTTCAGTCTGATTTATTTGACATTTTTTGACATATCAATATTTAAACTTTAAACAATATTTAAAGAGTGTAAAACTTGATGTTTATTTAGTCAGAGGTCATTGCTAGTGTTAAGGTGAGAAAAAAACAATTATTTTGTCTAAAATCAAAATCTGACCATTTGCTTCTCCTACAGTCCTTAACTGATGTCATGTTGATGGCTTGGGCGAAATATGCTTAGCCACGCCCTCCAACATTAATGTAAATCTATCGCAAATAAAACCCTGCCCCCTTCTCAGGATTCCTTTTCACTTGGAAATACGTCATAATACTGAAATGAAATACTACAGCAACTTCAGATTCTCACAGACAGCTGTGCTTTATAGGTTACAAATAAAATATTTTTTAATGTTTTTTTTTCTTCTGTTTATGCTCATATATGCAAAAATGCAGGTGTTCCTGATCATTTGTTTATTTGTTGTATATAAAGAAATAAGAATTAATACACTGTTACGTTCATGTGTTCAACTGTTAATGCTAATAGCTAAATAGCCAATCAAATGATGGCAACTTGAATGCATTTAGACATGTAGACACTAGCAAGTCCAGCCCAGTATAATAACTCTGCTGAAAAAAAAACAGCTTAAACCAGCCTATGCTGGTTGACTAGCCTGGTTTTAGAGGACTTTGGGGCTTTTCCAGGCTGGTTTCAGCAATTTCCAGCCTGGTCTTAGCTGGTCAGGCTGGGAGATGACCAGCTAAAACCAGCCTGACTAGCTATGTCTGGTTTAAGCTTTTTTTTTTTTTTTCATCAGGGAATGCACGACAAAAGAAATATGTGACTTAGCATTTTGGTTGTTGGTGCCAGATGGGCTCATACTAGTATTTTAAAAATTCTACTTGGATTTTTCACTACCTCAAGACCACAAGGGTTTAGGCTACAGAGAATGGTCCAAAAAAGAAAGTATGCAGCGAGTGCCAGTTCTGTAGGTGTATATGCCTATGGTAGATTGGTTTGAGTGTATAGAAAGACAACATCAACTCAAATGACCAGATGTAATTAAAAAGGTCTGCAGATGAGCATCTCGCATACCTTGAAGCAGATGGGCTTCAGTAAAAGAAGAGTAGCCTGTAGCCTACCAATGATTCTCCTGTTAGCTGAAAACAGCAATTCATTTTTGCTCACCTAAACTGGACAAGAAAAGCCTGGAAAAATGTGTTTTTATGTCTTGATTTCTGCTACAGCAAATTGTCTGATGGTCAGAATTTAGCTTTCTCTTCAATACCATTAATTAATTTCATCTTGCATTCCAAAGTGGAGAAAAATACGCAGTTTTAAAGTGTATTTTTAGTTACCTAGGCCTATCCCTGCTAAAAAAAAAAAAAAAAAAAAATCAGCTTAAACCAACCTAAACTGGTTAGCTTGGATTTAGCTGGTCGACCAGCCTGGTTTTAGAGGGGTTTTGGCCATTTCAGGCTGGCCTTAGCTGGTCATTTCCCAGCCTGACCAGCTAAGGCCAGCCTGAAATGGCCAAAACTGGAAATTGCTGAAACCAGCCTAGGCTGGGTTAAGCTGTTTTTTTCACCAGGGATACTCTAATGTAGCCTACAGTATAAAGCACATTATGAGACATTTGACAAAAAAAACAGATTAAAAAAAAAAGAAAAACTTTCAGATTCCACCAGGCTATCAGGAATACTTGATTCTGAATTTTATTTAACACATTCTCAACCAGGTACTTCAAATCATCTTGTCCCTTAGTGGGTATATTATATTACGGTACTTATCACGCTGCTGTGTCTGGCTGTTTGCTGCCATCGTGTGACTGAAGGATAGTACGCAGGTAAGTGTACGGCTACATTCAGCACCCCCTCCCCTAAAGCTTAGCTCGATGTTTGGGTCTAACCCAACCCAATGGTCTAACCGTTTACTTTGGCCTACATCAATTTGGTTGTTTTCGCAATATAAAGTCTTTCAGTTTTATTTTCTACCAGAACAACTTAGATGTAGCTAGCACTACATCATATCTTAGGCTACTTCATACAAGCATGTTAAATACTACAACTTTAATTTTTGTCTAATTATAAGCCATAGGCCTAACCTTCAGTGTTACCGAAAACCATTCATTTCTAATGAGCAATGCTATATTGTTTTCATGAGTTCTGATCCATGGGAAGTTTGTTCAGGTAAATATATAGCTTTAGCGGCTAATTTGTTAGAAGCTAAACTTGCCATCTGGTGGAAATTTCCATGCTATTGATATTTGACTGAAATACTTGATTCTGATTTTTCAGTCACGACATTCCACTACGTGGCAGATAAAAAAACCCATCAAACTAGTAACACATTCTCATTCAGGTACTTCGAATCATCTTGTCCAGTATTGGGTATATTATTACAGTACTTATCAAACCGCTGTGCTTGACAGTTTGGCGCCATCTTGTGACTGAAGGATAAGTGTAAGTTTACAGGCTACATTAAGTGCTTTTTTTCTGAAAGCTTTACTTTAAAGAGTATATTATTAAAGCTTAGGTCAATGTTTGGGTCTAACTGTTTACTTTGGCCTACATCAATTTGGTTGTTTTTGCAGTAGCCTTTCACTTTTATTTTCTACGAGAACAACTTCGATGTAGCACTAAATCATATTTTAGGCTACTTCATACAAGCATTAATTAATTAATTAAATATAACAACTTTAATTTTTGTCTAACCGTAGGCCTACTCCAACCTTCAGTGTCACCGGAAATCATATTAATTTCTAATTATGTTTTCATGAGTTTCTGGTCAATAGAAAGTTTGAAAGAACTGCATTTATATCAATTACTAATTTTAACAGTTTTACAATAAGGTATTAGACTTTAGGAAATTTAATGCACCAACTAACACATTTGGTAATGTATTTCTTAAAACATTTGTTAATCTGTCAGTGTACAGGTAAATGTATAGCTTTAGCGGCTAATTTGTTGGAGGAAAAGAAAAGAGCTTGAGCATTGCAAAATAAGATCTATGGCAGTGTTTGCTAATGTTTAGTTGGTAAAGTTTTGGTGATGCTGTAAATCATTCTTTCAGATTAAAATATTAAACAAAGTAGCTCCAGACATTTTAAAATATTGAGCAGTCTTACAGGCCCCATCTGTGTATAGAAGTCCTAGGAAACGCATAGTAAAACGCCTTGTGATACTTTATAGATGAAATGCTGCTATGATGACAAAAGAGAATATGTAAGTTTGTATGTGACGGTTGTCAAGTGTTGCAACCTGATCAGAAGAGGAGCATGAAACGCCACTATTGGCTAACAGCTTATAAAACTCAATACGGTAGTTCCTCTGTAGGAACTTCCACAGAATCAACAGTCTAATAAACACTGATATGCTGCAATATTTATTCAGTTACTGTAAAGCACTACAGTCATACATTCATATGGCTTTTCAGAGCAAGGGATGTAGCAAAATAAATTCTTATACGTTCTTTATGTACACCTAGATCACAGTGTACGCATGCATCTGCATCGGAAACGTAAGACTTTGAGAAAGCATTTCTACGATTCATGCGTGTCATTTATGTTACATTCATCAAGGCTGCTTACTGTCTTTTCTTAACAATTTTCTGCTATTTATATTGTATACTACATTAAAGGTTTAAGAAGCTTTGGTGTCCACGCTGTCCGTCTTCTTGGTCTCTTTGTCCTGATCTGACTTTACAGTTTTGTCTTCTGTTTTGGTTGCTGCTGGAGCCTTTACTTCACCTGATTTTTTGTCTTTTGGGACAGTGTCTTCACTCTTAACATCTTTGCTGCCTTTGGTCGTCACAGTATTCACCTCTTCAGCTTTTTCAGGCATCTTCACTTTGCCTTCTTTAGTGTCCTTTTGTTCAGGCTTTGCTTCAGATGTTGTTTCTTGGGCTTTGGGGGATTGAGTACTCTGCGTCTCATCAGCTGCTTTTTCCTTGGTTTTAGCTTCATCTTTGCTTGTTTTCACACTTTCTGCAGCACTAACACTTCCGCTGTCCTCCTTTTCTCGCTTCTCCTCAGTCTCTTTAGGCATTGCTGGTTTAGTGATTTCTGTTTTGATGATGTCCACACTGTCACTTTTAGTGTCATCCTTTATCTCTGACTTTACCAATTTTGGTTCCACGTCTTTGGAATTGTCCTTTGTTTCCGTAGGTTTAGGATGTTCAATATTCTCTGGTTTTACAGCATCACTTTTGGTGTTCTCTGGTTTCTGTGGCTTTTCAGGTTGAGATTTTCCTTCCGTGACATTAGGAAGGTCTTCTTGTGTCTTTCCAGTTTCTTTGGTCGTATCACTTTCAACCTTTTTGGTTTCGACACTGCCTGCACTGTCACTTTTGCTGTTCTCCTGTGTCTGAGACTTTTCAGGTTGTGTCTTCTCTTCAGCGACTTTAGGAAGGTCTTCTTTTGTCTTTTCTGTTTCTTTAGGTTTAGCGAGTTCTGCTTTTACAGTGTCACTTTTGCTGTTCTCCTGTGTCTGAGACTTTTCAGGTTGTGTCTTCTCTTCAGCGACTTTAGGAAGGTCTTCTTGTGTCTTTTCTGTTTCTTTAGGTTTAGCGAGTTCTGCTTTTACAGTGTCACTTTTGCTGTCCTCCTGTGTCTGAGACTTTTCAGGTTGTGTCTTCTCTTCAGCGACTTTAGGAAGGTCTTCTTGTGTCTTTTCTGTTTCTTTAGGTTTAGCGAGTTCTGCTTTTACAGTGTCACTTTTGCTGTCCTCCTGTTTCTCCTGCAACTTTTCAGGTTGTGATTTTTCCTCCGCAACCTTGGGAAGGTCCTGCTGTGTCTTTTGAGTTTCTTTAAGTGCAGCACGATCATCTTTTTCAGTTTTGGCACTGCCTGCACTGTCACTTTTGTCATCCCTCTCTGTCTTAGACTTTTCTTTGGGAAGGTCTTCTTGCTTCTTTTCTGTTTCTTTTAGCTTGGTAGTTTCAATTGCCACAGTCTCTACATTGCCATCGCTTTTGCTGTCCTTTTGTTTCTTTGACTGTTCTTCTACCTTTGCCTTTTCTGCTTCGTTAGACTTAATACCTTCATCTTTGTCTGTTTTCACATCATCTTTCGCTTCAGCAGCTTTGCTGTCTTTTGTGGACTCCACAGCTTTTTGCTCCTTTGATTCAGTCTCTTTTTTCTCCACAGGTTTCTCTGGTTGTTTGTTATTATTTTCTTGGTCTTTTTCAGATTTTTCTTCCACTACTGTTGTTTTTGCAGAAGTCTTCTCTTCGGTAGTCAGTTTATCAAGGTCATGTTTGTCTGGTTTGGGAGTATCTTTCTCTACAGGTTGCACTGGGGCTGTTTCTTTCTCTTTTTCTGGTGTTTTTGCAGTTGTAGAATCTTGAGAAGAGATTTTGGCATCTTCGGTTTTTGGAGAAGTAACTTCAACAGTCTCTCCACTGGGCTTAGTGTTCACTAATGTTTTAGGCTCTAGAGATGGTTTGTCTTCAGATTTCTCAGGTATTTCTCGCTCTTCGGTTTTGGAAACCTCTTTCTCTTTAACTGGTTCATCTGTCTTTTTCACATCTTCTTCTTCAGGTGCTTCTTTTTCCTTTGTGTCGTCTTTCTGGTCTTTGTGCTCAGTGCCTTTTGTGTCTGTTTCCCCATCTTTACCTCCTTCATCAATGTCATTTTCTGTAGGCATTGATTCTTGCGTTGGTTCAGAGTCAGCATCTTTTTGTCCCTCAGGACTTTCTTCAACTGGCTCATCCTCTTTTTTATTACTTGGTTTGTCTTCATTTTCAGTCTCTGCTTCTTCAATGCCATTCACCACAGCAGGTTCTTCAGGATCTTCTGCCTCTTGTTGAGTTTCAGCATCTTTTTCACTGCTTTCCTCATCTGGTTTGTCATACTCTCTGCCCTCTCCACTCTTTTCAGAGCCAGTGTCTGAGATCTCCACGTCTTCTCTGGTTGTCTCTGTAATAATCTCTTCAACAAATTTGTACTGAGGCTCTGCCTTTCGGGTTGCTCCCCCCTGCCTTTTGACACAAGGGAGAGTATAGATGGGTGACTGTCTGTAAATGTATGGTACTGAATTATGTGCATCTGAGATTATAGAGTACCTTGACTCTTCACCCTCCAAAAGTTTCCTGCAAAACAAAAACAGTTCAGAATAATAACTAGTGGCAGCTTGTGTATTTTCTATCTGCATTGGGAAATTATAAATATGACACATTTTTGACTTTCATCTCAGTGCTGTCACAGCCAAATTGTAGCAGTGCTATAATTTAGTATCATTTAGTGATGTTTTATAAACAAATTTCGAGAGAAGCACAATCTATTTTGACAAGGCTCAAGACCAAAGCCTATAAACAGTCAAACAAGTCATACCTCCATTTTCTCTCGACTTCAGCATCCCTCCACCAACCCAACTCCACACTATTAAACTCGATACCTACTTAAATCTGAGGGGGGAGCATTCTGGAGCTGGGATGGACACTTTGCTCAGACCCCTGTCTCTCTCTCTATCCTTATAAGGGGAATAACATGACTTAAGGTGTCTTTCCGAGCCCAGAGCCCTCTCCCCGGACAGTACACCAAATATGCATATTCTTTTCAGTCAAATATTTGTGAGTGTGAACTTGTGAAATGAATGTTATCAAATGTATCCTATAAACCTTTTCTTAATGCAGTGTCTACAGACATGAAACGACAGAACTGTTGGAACTTGGTGAATTTTCTTTCTTCTTTTGGTTCGTTTAAGCATGTGTGAACAGCAATCACTCTCAGATGAGAGCGATTCCTCAAACTGAAATAAAAGGTGGTCTTTTGAAAATAAAAACATTTGGTGCTTCTCCTTTTTTGAGTGAAAAGCAATTCCATCCATTGGACCAATGAAACAAGCATTATCATATTCATAACAGGAAATGTGTTACATAAAAAGCAGTAGTCCCATCATTCAATTTTGTGATTAAAAGACATCTAGATGTCCAAACATAGAAATCTTCTCTAAAACCAGGGTAAATTTGGGCCGTCAGTAAAAATCTAATAGACATCTTACAATAGTCCAAAAATAAATTTCCAAAGTCCAAAAAATCGCCATTAAATAGACAGATTAGACCGACTTCACATGTTTAGTCATTCATTCCTGTCTATTTGATGGCTTGACTATTGTTTGATGTCTATTAGATTTTCACTGACAGCCCAAATTTAGCCTTTATGTTTTAGCCAAGATGTTTATGTTCATACATAAAAATGTATACTAGATGTCTTTTCAACACACACACACACACAAATAATACTTGCTGGGAATGTCTGATTTAGAAAGTAGGTACATTTGTCATTGCAGACTAGTTGTATTGCAAGAATGCTGTTCCAACAAAGCCAAAAGACTCTAACTCTAACTCAATTGCATTATAAATTACACACATGGATATTGATTCTCAAGAGCAATATGAATAGTTTTTTCTATATTTAGTATTCCATATTCTGACTACTCATTGTATATACATCTGAAATTGAGAAGTGGTGTTAATTATTGCAAATATGAAGAGCATTTGTATTAAAACTATCAAGAATCAAGAAGTGAAAGCTTCATAATGGTTATTTGGAAAATTATTTAAAATTAGGCAAGCATTTGTTTAATAAAAATGACAGTCTTGTTCACTCCCTTAATTATGTCCATTAACACTGTATCATTCATTAATTTTCTTTTCGGCTTAGTGCCTTTATTAATCTGGGGTCGCCACAGTGGAATGAACCGCCAACTTATCCACTATATGTTTTATGCAGCGGATGCCCTTCCAGCTGCAACCCATCACTGGGTAATATCCATACACACTCATTCACACACATACACTTTAGCCTGCCCAATTCACCTATACCACATGTCTTTGGACTTGTGAGGGAAACCAGAGCACCCGGGGGAAACCCACGCCAACACGGGGAGAACATGCAAACTCCACACAGAAACGCCAACTGACCCAGCCGGGGCTCGAACCAGCAACCTTCTTGCTGTGAGGCAAACGTACCCACTCCATTAACACTGTATCTGTAGTGAAATATCTACAAGACTACACCTTCAAGGTATGAATAAGCTGACAGTCTATTCATTTGCACTGTTGAGGGATTGAAGTGAATTAATTCTCATTGGCCAAACATTATTTACCAAACTGATGGAATCAGAAATACAATCATGGCCAAATATAAGATAAATGAGGATGAATGGTATTACTTTTTTTCTGCTCATCATTGTATTCTGATAAATGTTTTGCCAAACGTTTCAACAGTAATGGTTTTACAAAGTGTTGTATAATAATACCTGTAGGAATAGATTTCAGCGTCCAGTGCCATTTTGACGTTGAGAAGGTCCTGGTACTCCCTCAGATGACTGCTCATATCATATTTAGCATTTTTCAGCTCAAATTCCAACTCTCTGATTGTGTCCTACACCATGAACAAAACAAGTGAACGATTAAAACAAACATTCACATGATATGGTATACTGAATGTTAGATTATATCCACCTTTTGTGTTTTAAATAAGGATTGGCACTTCGTGTTTAGGGATTTTTCATTTAAATGGGCTAAAGCAGATTCTTTTGAATAATATGGTTGCTGTCTGTTTGACTGATATTGAATCTTTGAATCGACTCTTATCCATTATGAATAATTCATTCATTCATTCATTTTCTTGTCGGCTTTGTCCCTTGTGGGGTCGCCACAGCGGAATGAACCGCCAACTTATCCAGCACGATTTTACGCAGCGGATGCCCTTCCAGCCGCAACCCATCTCTGGGAACCTCCACACACACATTCACACTCATACACTATGGACAATTTAGCTTACCCAATTCACCTGTACTGCATGTCTTTTGACTGTGGGGGAAACCGGAGCACCCGGAGGAAACCCACGCGAACGCAGGGAGAACATGCAAACTCCACACAGAAACGCCAACTGACCCAGCCCAGCCGAGGTTCGAACCTGCGACCCAGCGACGTTCTTGCTGTGAGGCAACAGCACTACCTACTGCGCCACTGCGTTGCCCCCATTATGAATAATCAGTTACTGAATTTCAGTCAAATAAATCAACTAAATAAAAAAATACTTTAGTCCATATTGTTTTCTGTTTTTATGCTATTTTATACCCATTTCACTTTTCTTAATTTTACTTTAATTATAATCTTATATTAACTTCTTATCCTTAAATAAGCATTGTTTCAATACAATACAGTCAAAATGAAGAAATTAAATATCTAACAAAGTTCCAGTTAATGACCAAAAAAGTTTAACTAACGCAAAATACATTATGCAGGAAATTAATTTACCTCACTAAACCCTGCTTTTGTATATGATGATGAATATTATTGCATCATGCTTATAGGCAGAGGCGGATTTAGTGAATTGGGGGCCCTAGGCAACTCCAGCTATGGGGCCCAAGTCCTGATGCACTCTTTCTACTTTTATTTAATTATTATTTATTTTATTGTTTTTTTTATATTACTTAATCTTCTTTTCTATGTTTTATTTTAAAGCAGCAGTAAATATATACAGTTGAAATCAGAATTATTAGCCCCCCTTTGATTTTTTTTGTTTTTTTAAATATTTCCCAAATGATGTTTAACAGAGCAAGGAAATTTTCACAGTATGTCTGATAATATTTTTTTTCTTCTGGAAAAAAGTCTTATTTGCTTTATTTTGGCTACAATAAAAGCAGTTTTAAATAAATAAAAAAACATTTTAAGATCAAAATTATTAGCCTTTTTAAGCATTTTTTTTCTATAGTCTATAGAACAAACCAATAATATACAATAACTTGCCTAATTACCCTAACCTGCCTAATTAACCTAATTAACCTAGTTAAGCCTTTAAATGTCACTTTAAGCTGTATAGAAGTGTCTTGAAAAATATCTAGTAAAATATTATTTACTGTCATCATGGCAAAGGTCAAATAAATCAGTTATTAGAAATGACTTATTAAAACTATTATGTTTAGAAATGTGTCGAAAAAATCTTCTCTCCGTTAAACAGAAATTGGGGGGGGGGGGGGGGGGGGAATAAACAGGGGGCTAATATTTCTGACTTTAACTGTATATTTATTTAAATAAATTTGACTATTGGACTGCTCCCTGATTGGGGTGGTGGATATTTAATTTTATAATAACATTACATTATTATAATAATATTATATTTTAGTGTATATTAAATAATATTTAATTATGTAAAGAATTATCTCACTATACAAAATATGATAGAATGTTATATAGATAGATGTTATAAATAGTTTATAGGTATAATTTATACTTCTAGATATTTATTGGGCCCCCCAGATTTCCTGAGGCCCTAAGCGGCATCTTACCTCGCTTATTGGTTAAATCCGCCCCTGCTTATAGTCACTGAGTTTGCAAGCTATTAGCATAATTTACAAAAGCATCAAAGTCCTCAAATTGCTATACCTTGATTTAAACAGAACTGTCAAATAAAGTCTTCTTATTTTAACATTTCTCTCATTTTTTTTAATATTCTGTGAGTCTTACCTGATAGTGATGGATTTCAGCATTGTGCCTTTGCTCGAGGTCATACAGCTGCCTCTCCAGTCCTTCTCTCACCCCTTTCATTGAGTCGAGCTCAATGTTCTTGGACTGGAGCTGTCTCCTGTGTTCATTAATCTCCGCTTTAGTGGCCATGAGCGCTTCCCTGTTGACCTCAGCAGCTTTGGTCAGTCTGGCGAACTGTGCTCGAAAGCGGTCCTCAGCATATCGGGTGTCGGAACCAGAGTGACCTTCAAGTTGCATCCTGATGCCTCTCAGAGCTGCAGTGACATCGCTTCTGCTAAAATCACTTATTTCTGCAGTCATATGACCCTCTTCGATTTGCGCCATCATTTCAGCTACCTCACTTTCATGGTTTTTCTTCAGGAAGCCGATCTCTTCCTGTAGAGCTCTGGCTTTTCTGTCCATCTCTTCTTTGGCAAGGTAGGCATCATTAATGCATTTCTTCAAAACTGAAATGCCATCCTCAGCACCAACACGACCACAAGTCTCCCTCTCGTACTTTTCTCTCAAAGTGTTAAACTCGTCCTCCAGGTTCTGGCGGTTGATCTCAATCTGGTGCTTTTGAAGGCCCATCTCATGAACTTGCTCCCTCAGACTGCTGAGTTCAGACTCATACTCTTTGGACAGAGAGGCAGAGGATTTGGCTCTGAGTCTAATAGCCTCGATCTCTTTCTCCAGCGCTCTGTTTTGGTTCTCCAGGTGGTGAACCTTCTCGATGAATCCCGCGAAGCGATCGTTGAGCCCCTGCAGTAATTCTTTCTCACTGATTTTTCTCAGATTCATCGCACCTGCATATTTGCTTGAGTAATCGAAGCTGTCGGCCGGTTTCGCGGCGAATTCGCTAAGGGTTTCATTACCTCTGAGCGGAGCTGGAGAGCCGAAGCTGATGGCAGACCTTGAGAGGAGTTGTGATGAAGGACGCGGTGTTTGGTACCGGTGCTCTTCCCGTGTCCGGCCAGGTGAATGAAGAAGACGCTCCATTGTGAGGCTGGTGCGTTTTCTTTCGCAGCCTTCAGTGAAACTGCTTCCCTTTTATATACTGCGATAGATGCTAGGTTTGCGGAATAGAGCTGTCCATACTGGTTAAATGCACAGAATCAGCTGTTCAGCTCAGCATCCTGCGCATTCACTCACTCACTCTCCGCCGCTGATCCCCGGGGATCTGCTGACGTGACGTCACACCAACTCATCTCCTCCGCAGATTTAAAATATTCTACATTTTTATTTATTTTATGTGTTTCTAGACCATCTCAACGTTTTTTATTGTATTTGCCACTATAAGGCAGGCTACATGTTTTTTTTTCCAAATATATTTAGCTTTCAATTTTGTATTTTATAGACTAATTGCTATCAAAATTAGAAATAAGAATGTTTCTAATTATAGCAATTATTTAGGAATAAATGACAATAGATCAATAGCATATATGCATGTATATGTATGGAGAGAGAGAGAGAGAGAGAGAGAGAGAGAGAGAGAGAGAGAGAGAGAGAGAGAGAGAGAGAGAGCGAGAGAGAGAGAGAGATACACTATGTAAAATGTACACTACACTCTCAAAAAAAAATGGTACAATGTTGTACCAAAGAAGGTAGGCTACAAACCCTTGTCACTGGTGCAGTACCTTTTTATGGAACATAATTGTCCCTTAAGACAAAGAAACAAACTTGAATCATTGCAGGTTGTACCTTTAAGGACATGATTTGTACCATGGGAAACCAAAATGTACCTTTGGTTTTTAATACCTGCAGATACAATATTGTACCTTCATCAAAGCTACAAATATGATCCATAAAGGTACCACTATGGTGACAAGACACTTTGTACCTTAACAGTGTCAAATGTGTTCCTTCAATAACTATTTAAAGGCATTTTGCTATATTCAAAATGTGTCAATTTATTTTCTGTAAATATAAAACATCAAATACGTTTTTTAACAATGTTTTTTTTTAAGTTTATTTTTATGTAACAGCACCTTTTACATTTACATTAAAAGGGTAAAAAATTACTTTAACTTAAATCTAAGATCTATTTTTTGCTAAACATTTCACAACACTTTTCACAAAAATGTTACAGAAATACATTCTCCCGTGTACAACATACATTTTTTTCTCCAATTTTCACGCAATACCTTTGTAATCACTTACAAGTTAATTTAATTTACCTAATTTTAAAATAGAAACGAGTTATGCAAAAGTATTGTAACGAGATATGCACAATGTTTGATTAGTTTTACAATACTAAAATGTCTGCATGAACATTTTGCATATGCAGGACTTTTGCCAGCTCACGTGCATAGTGGAAAGCAAATGTTAAAAGGTGCAGATATCAATAATGAAAATGTATTTATCAGAAAATGCTTACCAAATGTTTATTAAAAATGCATTAAATGTTTAGTTTACAATACCTATAGTTTTGTAGTTGTTTTGTTTTATAGAACTTAATAATTAATGTTTATGAGTTTCTTTAAACATATGCTTTTATGATTCATGTTTTAAAATGGAAATTATTCCTAAAATCGCTTTGCCTTTACAGTAATATTTATTTTCATAGATATTGTAATATAGGAGTTATCCAAAACTTATGTACCCTTTTTTAAGAACAATTGTGTACCTTCTTTTCAATAACAGTATCATAAGAGGACTTTTCTGTACCATATAAGGTACAACTTTTACAAAGGTACAAAACTGTTCCTTAAGGAACATTATTTGTATCACAGCGTGCCTTTTTTCTGAGAGTGTATGTAAAATATTTAACGTGAAACAAAAAAGTGGATCTTGTAATAACTTTAAATAACTCTTGTAATAACTTTTTTAAATCTTGAAAATCGATGCCTTCTCAAGCCAATAGGCTGTGCATTAAGTTCAAAGACTAAAAGGTTTCAATCATCACAACAATAAAAGTATACAGCTTTATTTATTTTTCTTTATACATAAATTTAGATTAAGATTTAAAAAGACCATTATAGGACTTTTTGTTGAACAATTAAACAAACAAAACATTAAAATTTAAAACCACTATGTATATGTAAGGGACACAGTGGCGCAGTAGGTAGTGCTGACGCCTCACAGCAAGAAGGTCGCTGGGTCGCAGGTTCCAGATTAATAAAGGGACTAAGCCGACAAGAAAATGAATGAACGTATATGTAATATGATGTGGACATCAAAGCTAGAGGTCTCCTCATGAACCCCTGTTACCATTTATCACAATTATATCTGCTTTAATTAAATCTTTTATTCATAAACACTTTACTTCTATATTTCAAAGCTCTGAATAATCATAATTTCATATGACAAAGGCAAAAGCATAAAACTTCATCACCCATATTTTACATCAGGGGTGCTCAACCCTGTTCCTGGAAATCTACCTTCCAACAGAGTTCTGCTTCAACCCTGATCAAACACACCTGAACCAATTAATTAGACATGAACAGCACATGATAATTACAGGCAGGTGTGTTTGATATGGGTTGCAACTGAAATCTCCAGGAAGGTAGATCTCCAGGAACAGGATTGAGCACCCCTGTTTTAAATCATCACAGATTTCTAAACTTCAAGCACTAGTTTGTGTTTTTTCCTCAGTTTAATATTGTTGTTATTTGTTTAGTTTTTTCTAATCGTGCACATTATAAGTAGAGGACATACACAGAAATGTCATCATCAAATCTTCTCTTTTGTATATTGAAAGAAAGGTTGTATGACCTTCAGCAAATTGTTAGTAATAGCTCAATGAACTGTAATATTCTGCCCATTTTAAAGTGTTTTTTTTTTTGTTCGATTACATTCCAGAGATAAAGATTGCAAAAGTAGGTTTTTACAGTAATGCCATAGAAGGAAAAAAAAATCCCCAAACAACCTTTAAGTGAAGAAAAAAAATCTTTGAAAAACATTGTAATAATCTAAAGAAACATTTTCCCTCTGCAAACCTTTTGTTGAATGGAAATGTTCTTTAAAGGTTTTTCATAAAACCAATGTAACAGAGGCCAGCTAGTGAAGTGCTATGCAGGTAAACCTCACTCCTCTGACCTCAAAAGGTGCTGCGGTGACAGATGCTAGAGACCATGGTCTTTAGACTCTTTGTTAGAGCAACCGGCTTCCATACAAAGAATTGCCAGTTCGATCCCACCTCGGACCGGGTTGGGTGCAGTAGGACCGGTGTGTTACATGTGGGGGCTCATCTGGGATGGGAATGAGGTTTAGGGGAGGTGAATGTAACAGAGGCCAGCTAGTGAAGTGCTATGTATGTACACCTCACTCCTCTGACGTCAAAAGGTGCTCCAGTGACAGATGCCATAGGCCATGGTCTTTAGCCTCTTTGTTAGCGCAACCAGCTTCCACACAAAGAATTGCCAGTTCGATCCCAGCTCGGACCCGGTTGGGTGCAGTAGGACCGGTGAGTTACATGTGGGGGCTCGTCCGGGATGGGAGTGAGGTTAAGGGGAGGTGAGTGTAACAGAGGCCAGATAGCAAAGTGCTATGCAGGTAAACCTCACTCCTCTGATCTCAAAAAATGCTCTAGTGACAGATGTTCGAGGCCATGATCTTTAGCCTCTTTGTTAGAGCAACTGGCTTCCATACAAAGAATCGCCGGTTCGATCCAGCTCAGACTGGGTTGGGTGCAGTAGGACCTATGGGTTACACCAATGATGTCAATTAGGAATTTTTATTCTTTATTTATTTTAATTTTGTATTATTATTATGGTTTAATATAATAAGAATCCATATCATTCATATTCTTACAAGCTCAGCATAATGTTACATATGTGATTCAGCAGAACTGTGGCATTGGTTATTGAATAGCATTACTGTTTCCTCTTATTGTCATCAGATTTGCAGATATTTTCCTGCAGTAACAACATTCTTCAAGCTATAAAGTACACTTTTGTGCTGTAAAAAAGCACAAGTCAGCTCTGCTCTTTCAGTCATGCTGGGCGGTCACTGTGAACTGGACTGAGTCCAACAGAGCAGCTTCTACAGTACATAGAAACATGAACGCCTCTCGTCTGCCCTCTCATATGAGTGCAGCTTCTTTATAAAGATATTTTTATAGTACCATTTAACAGCTTTTCTTAAAAAAATCTTAGTTACACATTCTTTATTCAATTTAATTAAATTCACCTTTATTTCTATAGCGTTTTTACAATGTAAATTGTTTCAAAGCAGCTTAACATAGAAGTTCTAGTGAATTGAAACAGAAGCTTTTAGTAAACAACTCTTAAGAGAACCCCTTTTTTCTTGGTATGTAAAAGATTTGAATAATTTAAAGAACAGTTTCCCACTGTTAAGAAGCTTTTGCGGATTAGAATGGTTCCTTTGAAGATTCTTTACTACTACTACTACTGATGATAATAATAATTAGTTCAGTGAAATAACTCTGCACTCCAAAAAACATAATTTTTATTACATTATATACATAATAGCATAATTGATAATGTTTTATAAGCTGGAGCAAATGAATCACAGATGATTTTTTTGAAGTAATTTTATTAATTTTAGCTATGCCCAGGGCCCAGTTTTGTCAAAAGTAATTCAGTGGGATTTTGGATCACGGATTGGATCAAATCTTGGAATTGGGTTTTTCCAAAAGAAACAGAGGGATTTTAAATTAAGATCAGACCATGTAATCCAATCTTACATTTGATTTGGATCAAACCTGCCCTTTAGGTTATTTGAAACTTTGAACTCAGATTGGGATCTATTTGATCCAAAAAACAACATTATCCTGATCCCATCAGATGGGTGAATTCAGTTGTGATTTTTTTTAACTAAATGAACCAAATAAAATAAAATAAAAAGTTATATTTTTTAAGTGAATGATCACAAACTTAATGGTTGATGATAAATTTCTTCATATTTAAAGCATGTCACATCTAATGAGATATTGTAAACAACAACAACAACAAAACAAAACAATATCAAAGCAGTATTGTATTAGAACAAACTAAAAAATGTTAAACGTTTGTTAATTGCAGTGTTTCTGTTTCATACCATTAAAACAAACAATGGCTGTTTGTGGCCACTGGTATTTTGCCTACCTGTTGTACTTTGCTAAGCCAGTAGGCAATACTGTTGGTTCAATTTAAGGCTCTGGTAAACAGGATTTGTTAATCCTAAAATTTGGTATTTGGATCACAGTGATCCAACTTAATGTTCCTTTAAAAACTGTCATAAAAGAAAGATAGATCAGTTAATCCTGGATGGCAAAACATGGGATTTCCAAATCAGGACCAATTTGATCCAGATTAAATTTTTTGAAAAACTGGGCCCACTATATCATAAAGTGGCATAAAAGAAATTTACTTTGTTTAAAATTATTTTATGCTCATTTAAATGTTAAAATGTAACATTTTTTTGCAGATACAAATCATAAAACAATACAAAATGTTATGTTAATTTACTGTTTATTAATTTACACAGTCCTTTTGTGGTGTAATTGCCAATTTAATTATTTCAAATAAATACTAACACACAGAACATATGCAACTTTACTTATATATTAAAAAGTGACCTCTGCTAACACTGCTAGACAAACAAATTATGTTGGTTTAATAATTTAATATATGTTATTTATATTTTATATGTGAAATTTACTGCTGCCTTTAAAGTGGCATTATTGTTTAAACCACTACATGAATTATGAGTGAAACAGCATCACCCCTTTTAATCATCTTTGTTTGTTGTTCTAATAGAATCAAAGAACATTTGGATCTTGTAGATGTCCCGTTTGTCACGCTTAAGGATTTTCTTCAGTCTGTTTCTGCAGGAGATCCATTCGGTGGACACTCGTCCCAGCATCATGCCTTGCTTGTAATGCTCAACTGCAGTTTTCTCTGAGCCCAACCTGTACCCTCTGAAATCACCATACAGCCTGTGCCAGGCTTGAAGATCAGCTGGCTTGAGGTCAGGCTTGCTGAAGAGCTCGGTGAACTTCTGCTCTGCTTTGCCTGCCTGTTTTAGCTCTGCATACCTCAGTGCCAGCTCCAGCTGTGGGTATACATAACCTGGGTTTAAACTGGCACCCTTCTCTAAATGGTGAACGCAGTGGCCCAGCAACTCCGGATTGTGTATGTCATCAATCTGCATGGCTTTCCAGCGGTAATTATTAGCAACCTCGTGATGCAAACGAGAAGAATCTGGTGCTTTCTTCAGCATTTCCAGCAGCACATCCAGGGCCCTATCATAACATTGCTCTTTCTTCATGAACTTTGCAACGTGCAGCACAACGCTGAGGTTATAGGGAGCCATTTTGAGTGCTTGCGTCATGTACTGCCACGCTTCTGAGTTCTTTATGTTCTTGAAGCACTTGAGCCCCAGATACACCAGGATCATTGCATTATCCGGGTCCAGTTTTAAAGCTTTCTTCAACTGGAGCACAGCAGGAGACTCTTCAAAACGAACCCGATGGTACTGGCCGATCTTCAGTCCCTCCAGACGGAACAGAGAAAACGCCAAGCCTGTGTTCCACTCCTTGTCATCCGGCTCTTTCTGTAGAGCTTCAAGGAAAATCTCCTTAGCCCTGATGTAGGACTTCTTAGAGAACTTGAGAAGCGACCAGGCCTTTTCACTCAGAACTTCTCTGTGAAGCTCTGGATTGGGGAAAGCTCTAAGGATTTCATTTATTTTCTCTATGTAGACCTCGGCTTCAGTCGCATTGCTCAGGAAACTATGCACCCAGGCGAAGTTTCCATACGTCACAATTACATTTCTGTCGTCATTTGGGTGTTCTTCCTTTGCCATTTGCAGATTCTTGAGCGCCTCATCGTTGAATCCTTGAAGATGCTTAATGAACGCCAGAAAATTTAATTCTCTCTGTTTCAGGTTTCCTTCATACCCGCTCTTCACCCCCAGTCTTTCACGGATTTTCACTTCAAGGTAGTTAAGATCAGCATCCTCCTTTAGCAAACCCCATGTAAAGTGGCAGGACAACAGTTTAAGATTTTCCTCTGACATTTCCTTATTGTACAGTAAATACAAAACTGATGCAAATGTTTTTTTTCTCTTGCAGATTTTCTTTGAATCTTTATTTTGTTTCCTGAAGCCTGGCTACTTATTTTCAATAAACCCTACAGAAACAAAAGAGTAAATGAATAGTCAAATAAAATTTATATAAAGTCCTATTTTAATTTTAATTTACAAATTTATTGAATAATTTTAAGGTATTCACTGTTTTATTTCTATTGATAGCTATACAGCATCTTTTTTTTTTTTGCTAGTGTCATACTTAAGCAATATTTAATTAGCATGTTATGACAACAGATAAGCCTTACCTTCTTCAATGCGAGCTCCTCTAATGTTAATCAAAACGTCTGGATAAATGCGGTCTCCCTGTTTGGTTTTTATAGTGTCTCGTTATGTTACCGTCCCGTGGGACAATTTCAAGTTAAGTTTCATTTCCCACGTATACTCTGATTAAGAATAAACGAAACTAGCCTACAGGTTGCATAAAAGGGTACGACAAAAAACCCCTAAAAATGTAATACTGCTTCACTTTATGCATAGAATAATAATACTACTAATAAATAAATAATAAATAAAAACAACATAAAAAGATAGCCTTAATATAAAACAATTAGGAGAGTTAAAGAAAAATAAAATGTATATGTTATGCTACAGATTGTTTTCTATGTTGATTACATTCAGTTTTCACCTTAAATATTAATTAAAGATAGTAAAGTACAAAAATAATAAGGAAACCCGTTTACTTTATACGCAGTATGTGCTAACCATAGACTGGCGCTAACATGTCAACACATGTTTTTGTACAGAACAAATAACCCAATATGGTAGAGTAATGACGCCATCTTGTGGCCAAATAACGTCTGAAGGCTGCATTAGAGCGAATATCTAAGATTAATAATAATAAGAAGTTTCTTAAAGCTTATGATAATCTTTTTTCTTAATGATTGATGCTTTGTGAAGTATTTCTTTCTCCTCTTTCCTAATCTTTTGTTATCTCTTCACTGCAGTGATGCTATTTGTCTTGTATTTAATAAAAAAGGCTACATTAGAGCTCGAGAAAATCACCAAAATAATAACTTAGGCCTAATAATTGCTTGATTTTGTTTTATAGAATATATAGAGAGTTTTCATGCCCACTTATATTTTCAACATTTATAAAATGGTGTTAATTAAATTTCTTTTTGGAATAGTGATTACCATATTTATAACCACAGTTTTACTACAAGTAAATAATACCATAGCTGTTATAACATTATGGTTAACAGATTTTCTTTTTAATATGTAGTAAAGTTTTCACAAGGGATCATAGACAGTTTTGTTGATAATTACATTTATTCAGAGAAAAAAGTGATGTAGAAAATGGTAATCAGCCTTTATTTTGATTATTTATTTTCAAATGATTTACATCATCTTTTGATGGCCAGTGTCAGGCCGTCTCCAACAGTGAGCATACTGAAATCAATCCTCTCATCTTTGTGTAACTTCTTGTTGAGTTTGTCTATGGTTTGTGAGGAAAGGTCGTCTTCAGCTGGGTTAATGACCCGTCCGCCCCAGAGGACCTGGAGAACAGAGAAACAACAGTTTACTCACCTCATAGAACATTTGCTTTACAATACATGCTAATTTAAGCTGAAATATGCATGATTAAATTTCAATGCTATTATTTATGAAATGGACAACTTTAATTTGATTTATTGAAATGTTAAGACAATAATATTTGATCTTTATAGGGGACACAAAAGGCACTTGAGACACTTGACCCATGTTCTAGACCTATAATAGAAGTTTTGTGGATATATTCACGCCCTATTATATTGTGCATAAAAGAGTATTACCTTATTTCATCATGGATAATTAGTTTGCATCTTAATTAGGCTTGCACAATACTGGAAAAAACTTACATTGTGATTTTTTCGCTTTCTTTGGTTTATATTGTGATATTTCTCAAGATAACTTAAATAATCGACTTAATAATTTTAGATTGATTGGGATGATTTTGCATTTGCATAAAATATATTAAACAAATTAAGAGCAGAGATAAAGTAGAGTCTAAAACTATACAGGTACAGAAATAAAAGAATCAATAAAGCTGTATATTCTTCATTGTGTAAATAATTAAGTACAAGTAATATTTGTTAAAGCAACAAACATAATAGTTAATTTGTTTCAAAAATGCTTTAAACTCACATGAAATGTTTAGAGAGGCCTTAAAATCACAGTTGGTAAACTTTCACTTTTTACTTCATGTTAAACTGAAATGACAAATGTGCTGAACGGTTGTACCTGGTCAACTACAATCCTAACTCCACATTGCACATCATGTGATGTGACTATTGGGTATTCTTCACACATTGCGACATCGATGCTAAAACAATACATTGTGCAGCCCTAGTCTTAAACCAAGAGCATAGATTAGCTCTTGACATTGGTGGGGACATAGGCCTTAGTGGTGTAAAGTAACAAATTACAAATACTCAAATTACTGTAATTAAGTAGTTTTTATCAGGAATTGTAATTTACTAAGTCATTTAAAAAATGTGCACTTTTACTTTCCCTTAAGTACATTTTTACTGCAGTATCGGTACATTTACTTCACTACTTTACTTCAACCTGCAGTCACTACTTTATTTTTTTCTTGTCTATGGGGATTAGAAAAATCAGTCCTGTGATTCCTGTCCAATCTAATCGCACATAGGAGGTAAATCGCCTCATAATGAACTACCACAAGACATGGGTGATTTATAATTGCAGCAAACTGTTTGGAAGCATTATTAGTGTCCAAGAAGATGTCCAAAATCTTTACACGCATTGACCCAGAGACTGTTTAGACTGCATGTGAGGATGAGAAGATGACGGATGTTTACTGTATTAAAACTGAAATGGCCTTAAACACCCAGCAGGCACAAGACGTCAACATGACGCCAGATTGATATTGTACTACAATGTCGTGGGGACGTTGCATTTTGTTTGGAAATGAAAATCGGGTTGACGTCAATGTTCAACGTCCAGTCTATAATCAACCAAATATCAACGTCTAATGATGTTACAGCTTGATGTTGTGTGGACGTTACCACTATGACGTCTATCAGATGTTGGATTTTGGTTGCCATACCTGACGAATAAATGTCAGCATTTGACATCAATATGACGTTGGTTTAAGATGTTGGCTCAACGTTGAATTTTGGTCACTTTCTAACACAAGCTAAAATCAACCAAATATTAATGTCATTTGACATCGTTATTGGGCATCAAAGTAACGTTGTCCTTAGACACTGGCTAGACAATGAATTTGGTCACGTGACATTACAACCTAAATCTAATCTAATATTAACATCTTATGGTGTTGTGTGCCTGCTGGGCAATAACTAAATGCACTACAGAATGTTACGTTTACACATAACCACAAATTACATGTAAATTCATCAGCTTTTTAGAGCGTAATACTCACTACTCTTAAGTACTTTTGAAAGGTCTACTTTTTATTCATACTTTGAGTAATATTCACAACAGATACTTTTACTCTACTTGCACTACTTTTTTAGGCAAGTAATGGTACTTTTACTTGAGTATGATTTTTCGGTACTCTTTCAACCACTGATAGGCCTACATCCCTAGAGCGCATGCATTGAACAGCACAAATTCTGTTTTGCGCTTTTCAAAACATGAATAAAGTACTTAATAATATAAAATAAACACTTAATAATACAAACAACAATCCTGTCCCATGCTGCAAAAGTCAGTTTACATGATTTTACTGCAGTCTGGTTTTGAGGAGGTATGAATGTAGAGAAATTTAGAGAGGTGTGTGATGCAATTTAACAGTTTTATCCTGATTATTGTTTTTCATAATCATGGAGGCCAAAATCAAATTCAAATTTCGGTTAATGGCACAGTCTTGGTTAATATAGTATGACAGTGAACTCGTAGCGAACTTGACTTTGTGCATGTGTAGGTTACTAAGGGTTGACGAAGCATTATTTCATTTGAGGTCGATTAAATTATTGGTAGGGAGTCTAGGGACATTTCAGTAATTGGTGGATATTGGTGGGGACACGTCCCCTCCGTCCATGCCAATTCTACACCCTTGCTTAAGCCTATTTCACATATACCAACAGCGCATTTTTAAAGTTAGCAAATTTATTGTTTCTGTAATTTTGTGGATATTTACCAGTATTACTGTGTGTGTGTGTTTACCTTGAAACTGATAACTGAAAAGTTTGTTTTTGGATTAATGATGATAATTCATTTCAGTTCAGGTCTTTATGGCCAAAGTAGTGTGTAAAACAGGTACAACAGGAACCTAAAGTGTAACATTTCTTTTAACCCAATGTAACAGCGTTCATTTATTCATTTTCTTTTAGGCTCAGTCGCTTTATTAATCTGAGGTCGCCACAGCGGAATGAACCACCAACTTATCCAGCATATGTTTTTATGCAGCGGATGCCCTTCCAGCTGGAACCCATCACTGGGAAACATCCAAACACACATTCACACACATACACTACGGACAGTTTAGCTTAACCAATTCATCTATAGTGCATGTCTTTAGACTTGTGGGGGAAAGCGGAGCACCTAGAGGAAAACTCACGGGGAACACGGGGAAAACATGCAAAGTCCACACAGAATTGCCAACTTGTCCAGCCGAGGTTCAAACCAGCGGCATTTTTTCTGTGAGACGATCGTGCTACCCACTACGCCACCATGACGCCCTCTAATGTAGCGTGTACCTTTTTATTTCTTAAACAACCAAGTCAGGAGATGACTTGCTCATATTCTAGGATGACAATGCTACAATTAATCTTAATTAAAGAGAAAGTTAAACTAAAAATGAAAATTTCTTTACCAATTACACTTTTAAAGCTTTTATGAATTTTCTTGGTGGCATAGTAGGTGGTGCTGTCGCGTCTCAGTAAGAAGGTCGCTGGTTTGAGCCTCGGCTGGGTCAATTGCCGTTTCTGTGTGAAGTTTGCATGTTCTCCCTGCGTTCGCGTGGGTTTCCTCCGGGTGCTCCGGTTTCCCCCACAAGTTCAAAGACATGCGCTATAGGTGAATTGGGTAAGCTAAATTGTCTGTAGTGTATGAGTGTGAATGAGTGTGTATGGATGTTTCCCAGAGATGGGTTGCAGCTGGAAGGGTATCCGCTGCGTAAAACATATGCTGGATAAGTTGACGGTTCATTCCGCTGTGGCGACCCCAGATTAATAAAGGGACTAAGCCGAAAAGAAAATGAATGAATGAATGAATTTCTTTTTTCTGTTGAATATAACAGAAGATAATCTGAAGAATGTTGGAAAGCAGTATTCATTTACATCCATAGTATTTTTTGTTCCAACTATGTCAGTAGCAACACCAACCTTTTCAAAAATGCAGTGTTTAAAATCTAGCAGTGCACCCATACAGTTTGTATTCCCAAATCAGCTTGTTTCGAAGCAAACTATTTATCACCCCACATAGCAAAATTTCTCGGGCCCAGCTCTGGCCCACACAATCAGCTTTTGCTTGGCCCACATGCTGCAGTGAATTAAGGAACATGACTGGACCAAGTCTAGATGCCAAAGAATGGCCAAACATGGACCATATCTGGGCCAAGTCTCAGCCAAGTTAATAACCTATAACTGGGCCTCAACTGGGCCAGATATGTTGGTGCATCACAACTGCAATGAAATTGATAAACCCATGAAGCATTGCACTTTTTTCTTGAAGCGATCTGATTGGTAGAATTTTTTTTTTTCATTCAAAAAATAATAAAAATGTATTTGAAATGGTGGTCAAGTTAGGCAAAACTTACATGGCCCACATATCAATTATTATCATCTGGGCCAAATACTACATTTTACATTTGGCTCAAGTATTGTGTGCCACCTTAAAGATGGTGCCACCTCTGCCAAACCCATGCTGTATGCCAGTGCCGAATGAATGCCTGCTGTGCCAGCTTTATGCCAAATCTGGGCCAGTATTCTTTGCTACCTGGGATGTACTGCATACTTACATTATCGATAGCTACAATGCCACCCTTTCGCACAAGCTGGAGAGATTTTTCATAGTATGTTTCATAATTCTTCTTGTCAGCGTCGATGAACACAAAGTCATACGTTCCAGCTTCACCAGCACTTAGAAGTTCATCTGTAAACATGGATGGTTATTCTTTGGCTCTACATAAAACAATTATATTAATAAAAGAATGATGTACTGTATTTCATCTTTACCCAAGGTTTCAACTGCAGGTTTAAGACGAATATCAATTTTATCCTCCACTCCAGCCTAAAACAAAGATAGTTTGCAGTTATTAGTTCTAATTGTTCTAACTGAACAAAACATCCTAATCTTTGCTTTTCTTAGACATATAATATTGCTTCTATGATAGGTGGTATTGTTTTACATATGCATAGATACCTATTTTTACTGATAATATAAAAAAATGTAGATGAAGCACTTTGCTATTTGGTTTTGTGCAAATATCAGCACCCAAATGTAGAATCCCCCAATCTGTCTAAGTCAGCAATTAGCCTGATGGACATTTCTGCATCTGCCCAGCTGGCTTTATATACTGATGACGCTGTTCTTGCAATGACAGGCAGCAATCAATATTGAAATTGAGAATTGTGTAGGTGTTTGTTGAGGAGCGACTTAACAGATACAGTTGACGAAAGCACTGATGTGTCCGAATAAAACAAATCACCTCAGTTGCAACCAGATGCAGCTTTACAAACTTTGCACGTTTTGCTTTACCTCAGAAAAAAATGGCTTGCCAATTTTCACATAATCCTCATTAATTTCGCAGGCCACCACACGTCCATTCTCAGGAACTACCAGAGCCAGACTCAAGGCGTTGTATCCAGTGTACAGACCTAAGAGAGGTACAAAATTGACGTTTTACAAGTAGCCAGCAGAATGTAAACATAACTTTTAGCAATTGTTTTGCTTCCACTCACCAATCTCAATAGTTTTATTGGCTTCTATGAGTTTAGCCAGATTAGCCATTAGCTGAGCCTGCTCAGAGGCCACCATCATAACGTTTCTGGCATCCTCCATAGTTCTCTTTAAATATACAATAAATATACATGTGAAAAGGGCTATTGTGCAGAATTTTCACCTCTGCTGACATCTAGTGTTCCTTCATATTCAAAAACATACACTCACCATGCTCTTTAACGAAAATTTTTAATCAGCCAATTACATGGGAGCAACTTAATGCATTTAGGCATGTAGACATGGTCAAGACGATCTGCTGCTGTTCAAAGTGAGCATCAGAATGGGGACGAAAGGTGATTTAAGTGACTTTGAATGTGGCATGGTTGTTGGTGCCAGACGGGCTGGTCTGAGTATTTCAGAAACTGCTGATCTACTGGGATTTTCATGCACAACCATCTATAGGGTTTATAGAGAATGGTCCGAAAAAGAGAAAATATCCAGTGAGCGGCAGTTCTGTGGGCGCAAATGCCTTGTTGATGCTAGAGGTCAGAGAATGACCAAACTGGTTCAAGCTGATAAAACCAATTAGTACCAATTAAGCATCGTGTCAATGCCACAGCCTACCTGAGTATTGTTGCTGACCATGTCCATCCCTTTATGACCACAGTGTACCCATCTACTTATTCCAGCAGGATAACATGGCACGTCATAAATCATCTCAGAGTGGTTTCTTGAACATGACAATTATTTCACTGTACTTAAATGACCTCCACAATCACCAGAGCTCAATCCAATAGAGCACCTTTGGGATGTGGTGGAATGGAAGATTCGCATCATGGATGTGCAGCCAACAAATCTGCAGCAACTGCGTGATGCTATGATGTCAATACGGAGCAAAATCTCTGAGGAATATTTCCAGTACCTTGTTGAATCTATGCCACGAAGGATTAAGGCAGTTCTGAAGGCAAAAGGGGGTCTAACCCGGTAGGTAGTAAGGTGTACCTAATAAAGTGGCCGGTGAGTTTATACAGTACATGACAGAGAAAAAAAACATTTGTACAGAATTTTCACTTCCACTGACATCTAGTGTTAGAATGTAAAACTACACTTGAAACTATGAAATATACTATGAAATTTAGGTGTTTTGAACATAAATCAGTTAGGTTGTCACAAAAAAAAAAACCCTCAAGAGTCAAGAAACTCATATTAAATAAGTAGTGCGAACAAACCGCAAACATAATTGTTTGAGTGTGCAGTCATGCTAATATTGAGAAAATCCTGACTTGGATGAGAGGCTTTTTTTTTCTTGAAGCATTTTCAACTAGTTTCAGTGGGGATGTGGATGATGATGGTCATTTTTTAACCTTTCAGACTCAAGACCCACTGTGTTGGGACAAATTAGACACATATCCTCTTTAGGTGTATGCATTAAAAGCATTGCATGCAGTCTCAGCTCGCATGTTCACCTAGTCTGCTCCAAGATCCTTCTCAGTGTGACTGCAAAGACATCATTTTATAGAATTTGGCAAATTTTTCAGCTACAATTGCAGAACACACTAATGCATACACAGATTACACTCACGTAAATACAAATGTACACGCTTATATCACATCACACACACATACACCTCGAGCAGCCACTGTGAGACTAGTGACAACATCATACATTATGAACAGCAGCTACACTAATTATTTTCCTTGTTTTCTTTTTCCACCTAGGGATGCCTATTCTGAGGCCTCTAGAGCAGGGGTGCTCAATCCTGTTCCTGGAGATCTACCTTCCTGCATAGTTCAGCTCCAACCCTGATCAAACACACCAGAACCAATTAATTAGGACCTGAAAAGCACTTGATAATTACAGGCAGGTGTGTTTGATATGGGTTGCAACAGAAATCTGCAGGAAGGTAGACCTCCAGGAACAGGATTGAGCACCCCTAGCTCTAGAGATTGTGCAGAGCCATTGATGGGATCCTGTGAAGAGATGAAGCCAACCATTGAAGACTTCAAGGACAACACATACATTTAATACACAAATACACTTCATTGAACATGCACACATAGACCTCACCCATATACTATATAACTGCAGGTTAACTATGTTTATATATAATAACTTTACTGTTGAAAGCTAGTAGTTAATAGCTAATTAGTTAAAGTTAATTAGTAACTAATAAAGTTATAGTAACTAATAACCTTAACTTTTCCAAATTTAATTGTAATGCAATAATTTTGGAAAGCTGCTTTGAAACAATAATTATTGTGAAAACCGCTATACAAATAAACTTGAATTGAACGTCAGAAGATTTCTAAGAAAGTGATGAAGTTAAGCTATATATTTTTTATTATTCTATTTTAAAGGTAACACTGTCTTAATTTGAATAATTATAATTGACATGTGGCTGAAATATATCTTTATATCTTGTCTATAGTGGCAACTTATTCAGTATTTGTGGCAGTTTTGTTAATTTTTTCAATTACCATATACTATAGCTGTGGCTCTGAAGTGAGGATAGCAAAATGATTCATTGATTCATTCTTCTTAGTTGCTTATTTATCAGGGGTTTGCCACAGTGGAATAAACCGGCAACTATTGCAGCATATGTTTTATACAGCGCATGCCCTTCCAGCTGCAACGCAGTACTGGGAAACACTTACACTTACAATAAATACTTGCAGTGCATCCGGAAAGTATTCATAGCGCTTCACTTTTTCCACATTTTTTTATGTTACAGCCTCTTTCCAAAATGGATTAAATTCGTTTATTTCCTCAAGATTCTACACACAATACCCCATAATGACAATGTGAAAAAAGATATTTTGAAATTGTTGCAAATTTATTAAAAATAAAAAACCTGAAAAATCACATGTGCATAAGTATTCAAAGCTTTTGCCGTGAAGCTCTAAATTGAGCTCAGGCACCTTCTGTTTCCACTGATCATTCTTGAGATGTTTCAGCAGCTTGAATTGGAGTTCACCTGTGGTAAATTCAGTTGATTGAACATGATTTGAAAAGGCATACACCTGTCTTTATAAAGTCCCAGGGTTGACAGTGCATTTCAAAGCACAAACCAAGCATGAAGACAAAGTAATTGTCTGTAGACCTCCGAGACAGGATTGTCTCGAGACACAAGGCTGGGGATGGTTACAGATAAATTTCTGCTGCTTTGAAAGTTCCAATGAGCACAGTGGCCTCCATCATCCGTAAGTGGAAGATGTTTGGAACCACCAGGACTCTTCCTAGAGCTGGCCAGCCATCTAAGCTGAGTGACCAGGGGAGAAGGGCCAGGGTGGTGATCAATAACCCGATGATCACTCTGTCTGAGCAGCAATCCACCAATCAGGCCTGTATGGTAGAGTGGCCAGACGGAAGCCACTCCTCGTCTGGAATTTGCCAAAAGGCATCTGAAGGACCCTCAGACCATAAGAAACAAATTCTCTGAAACTAAAATTGAACTCTTTGGAGTGAATGCCAGGTGTTACGTTTGGAGAAAACCAAGCACTGCTCATCACCAGGTTAATGTCATCCCTACAGTGAAGCATGGTGGTGGCAGCATCATGCTGTGGTGATGTTTTTCAGCAGCAGTAACTGGAAGACTAGTCATGATAGAGGGAAAGATGAATGCAGCAATGTACAGAGACATCCTGAATGAAATCCTGCTTCAGAGTGCTCTTGACCTCAGACTGGAGTGACAGTTCATCTTGCAGCAGGACAATGACCCAAAGCACACCACCAAAATATCAATGGAGTGGCTGCACAACAACTCAGAGAATGTCCTTGAGTGGCCCAGCCAGAGCCCAGACCTAAATCCTATTGAACGTCTCTGGAGAGATCTGAAAATGGTCGCACACCACAGCTTCCCATCCAACCTGATAGAACTTGAGAGGTACTGCAAAGAGCAATGGGCAATTCACAAAGACAGGTGTGCCATGCTTGTGGCATCATATTCAAAAAGACTTGAAGCTGTTATTGCTGCCAAAGGTGCATCAACTAAGTATTGAGCAAAGGCTGTGAATACTGATGTACATGTGATTTTTCAGGTTTTTTATTTTTAATAAATTTGCAACAATTTAAAAAAACTCTTTTTTCACATTGTCATTATGGGGTATTGTGTGTATAATTTTGAGGAAATAAATGAATTTGACCCATTTTGGAATAAGGCTGTAACAAAAAAAAATGTGGAAAAAGTGAAGCGCTATAAATACTTTCCGGATGCACTGTATGTTAATTTTTAACCCTCAGGCGTCTGAGGTGATTTTGGGGCCCCTAAGATGTTTTGACATGCCCTGACATTTGTGCTGATTTCAACTACTTATTACATAGTACTGGCCAACATGTATTTTATTTGTATTCAGCACAAACTGTGCTGTGTTTTTTTTTTTTAGAAAAAAAAATATTATGTGTAGTTACTATGTTTTGGAGAAAAAAATGTAGCTGAAATAAGGTCCAAAAAACACACTGAATGTGCCTGAACAAGACGTTTGAGTAACCAGTCTTGTAGGCTAGAATATTTACTTCACATTTATGTAAAAATTATTTTGTTCTCTTACCTTACAAAGATTTACATTTTGTTAAGACTGTTTTGGCTCATCTCAGCTCTATGCATGAGTGACAACGGTCATGATTCACACCTGGAGAGACAAAAGACACTCCCCCACTCCAGCTGCAAAAGCTAGCCCTAACAAAATGCTTGTTGGATTACTTGCTGTATGCCCATGCAAACACTGGGTAAACAATATACACACTCAAAAAATATTTTGTTTTGCTTGTTCAAACTACTTATTCAAAATGAGCTGAAACAACACAGTTCTTGAGATTTCATTGGGACAACTTAATTTTTTTATGTTTAATCCACATACATTGGTTAAAAGTTAACTTACTCAATTTGTGCTGGGACAACATGAATTAATTGTGTGGGACCCTGCATTTTTTTACAGTGAAGTGCTCAGCATATATAAGTACACCCCTCACAAATCTGTCCTTTAAATTCAAATTTTTAATAGGAAGCTATACAATATTATATTTGTGCATATACATTAGATTAGTCAGTACTGAAGCCAAATCTGGAGCTTATCTAACAAAATAACTTACGATAACGATCCAAAAACCAGTACATCCAAATTTATTTGTTATAGAAAAATATTAAATACAAATTTTAAAAAGAGGAAAAATCAAGAGAAGCAAAAAAAAAAAAAAATTTGCTGAAATTTTTTGCTATATTTTTTTGCAATATTTTGCTTGAATTTAATAGTATTATCTTTCAATTTCTCAATATGTTTGGTGACTGAAATACTATTTTAACAAATATATCCGTTTAATAAATCTGTTTTGTTTAAATGCACCAAAATACATTGCCTATATTCAATGAGAAATGGAAAAAAAATATTCATTTTCTAAAATGGGCTGTACTCAATTTTGCTGAGCTCTGTATGCACAATTATACAGCATGCAATATATATATATATATATATATATATATATATATATATATATATATATATATATATATATATATATATATATATATATATATTATAGGTATGCGTACATTAAAATTTTTAAATCTAGATTAATCTCACTGTGATCTTGGAATTAATCTAGATTGAAATGGCTCATTTGAATTCTGCCAAAGTCATTCAGAATATGTGTGCTACCCAAATATTGACTAAAAGAGAACGGGTTTCTCAAGCCAGGTGGTGCATTAGACCAGGGGCTCATTTCCTGTTTCCAAAATGCATCACAAACTGCTTGAGAAACTGTTCTACTATGATAATGAAAATAAATTATGTTCAATAAGATGTACGTGTGTTTACTAACTGTTTATTCACTTAAACATGCATTTTGAACTGTAGGCCTACATAAGCTCAAAACAGCGATTTTTGATTACCTTAATCCGACTAAAGTCATAACTGAACTAAACAGAAATGGAATTAAAATGTGGAGTATGCAGATATTAGTGGCATTATTGAAGTAAACACCGCAATCAAACTATTACAGTCATGTAGAACTTTTCTGTCAGTAAAGGACTGCACACAAACACACACATTGCAAAATGTGGAAGTGTTTTCTTTCCATTCAGCGTGCCTTATTAAATTCCATAACACTCTCACCAGTTTTTACTCCTTATTTGCATCTAATACCCCAGTTTGTCACAGGGGCATGAATAAAATGTTCCTGAGTTAAAGTGGAACTGCAGTTAAAGTAACCCAAAATTACAGGAATCTCTTACATGAAAGCACTTCACATAAAAACATTAATTATATTATTGTCTATTAAGGCATATAACTAGATTACAGATGTCCATGTAAGCGTAGTCAGCACTGTCTTCAAAGTAAGTGAAAGATCCAGAGGGGCATCCTGCTGATTTGATTCAGAAGGGCACTTTTTTGTCAGACTGCTCACCGGTCAGGTATACATCCGCGATAAAATATGAAGGTGAAAGTCATCATAGCTTGCGTAGAATAGACCCAGCTCCCAACCCATCTTTTTATTATTGCCCGATAAGAGTCTTGTGTTAACACAGCATGTTAATGCCGATAACGGCCCACCACTAATATGTATATATCAGGAGAAGACGTCTCAAAATGCGTATACGCGGTCTTCGACCCCTGAGGGTTAATTCAGCATTGTGAATTGCTTTTTTTATTGTGACAGATGTCTTAAAGGTGTTTTTGTACCCACCAGTCGTAGTTTGGTCAGCACTGGATGCTCTCTCAGAGAGTTATTGACCACATACTGCAGCAGAGGATCATCGCCTTCATGACTCTTGCTGATCAGAGCAGACCTGCAAAGTCCTGCACGGAAACACATTAGTGAACGCCATTAACCACAGCTGGGGAAATCATTGCACACTTAATTTCAGAATAGCCAACAGTATTGCTTAACAGTGTTTATAAAGTTGGTTTATCAGTGTTACGGCAGGTGCTTGGCTTTTTCAGCTTACCACAATGCTCATTACAATAATATTACACGCACAATTACACTAAATGTGGTCTGTAAAAGGTGGCTTTAAACGGTTATTTAGTTTTTGCCTTAAAGGACTGGTAAGCAGGTCACGTGACATACATTTTGCAACATAGGACTACTCTTATGTTTAGCACACATGTGTCAAAGCCAGTTCCTGGAGGGCCGGAGCTCTGCACAGTTTAGTTCCAACCCCAATTAAACACACCTGATCAAACTAATTGAGTGCTTTAGGCTTGTTTGATACCTACAGATAGGTGTGTTGAAGCAGGGCTGGAACTAAACTCTGCAGGGCTCCGGCCCTCCAGGAATTGACTTTGACACCCCTGGTTTAGCACATTAGGTTAGGGGCGAGTGCCACCCCTTGTACTTTATGGATAGATAGAGTAGGATAGTTAGATAGTTAGATACTCGGAAGACTCTTGGTGTGTTTATTTATTGTGTTTTCATATATTTAGTTAGTTAGATGCTTCTGGGGAGTTAGACATTTGTTTGGTTTTTGTTCTTTTCTTTTCTTTAGCGCCGCCGCCACCCATGTCCCTTCTGCTAGCTCTGTTTTTCCCCGTTTTTGTGTTTGTTCAATATGTACAATGTTTGCCCTACATTGTACATATTGTAAATAGTATATTTTTGCTTACCTTCTTTATCTTCATTTTTTTAATAATTCATTGTTTTGATCACTTTCTGTGTGGAGTTTGCATGTTCTCCCTGCGTTCACGTGGGTTTCTTCCGGGTGCTCCAAAGTCCAAAGACATGCGGTACAGGTGAATTGGGTTGGCTAAATTGTCCGTAGTGTATGAGTGTGAATGAGTGTGTATGGATGTTTTTCCAGAGATGGGTTGCAGCTGGAAGGGCATCCACTGCGTAAAACGTGTGCTGGATAAGTTGGCGGTTCATTCTGCTGTGGCGACCCCGGATTAATAAAGGCACTAAGCCAAACAGAAAATGAACGAATGAATGTTTTGATCACTTGGGATTTGCAAATAAAAGTCACAGTTTTGGTATATCTGCTTTGGGTGTCTTTTGCACTTCACTCACTGTCTATATAAATTTATTTTTAATTGTACATTAAATGTCAAACCCCATTCCCCTAGAATAACTTTAGGGGTGTGTAACACACCCCAAAATGAAATTTCTGTCATCATTTACTCTCCCTTCACATGATCCAAAGCGGTTTGAGTTCTTTTATTCTGTGTTTGGGGGGGTTGTAATTGCAAGTGTTGAATATTGGGGGGTTACCTCCTCCATATTCCCCCACAAACTACACTCCTGGGTTTGAGGTCTACTTATGACATTTATGTATTGTTTTTTTTAAACTTTTTAAAAACATAACGATCTAGTAATAAGTAATAAGATTTAACTTTTGGGGATTTACACCTACCTAACTTTAAATAGTAACAGTTCTTTACCCCAGTAAGCTACAAACACAAGAAGACACTTTGGGCTTTACTGTGATAAAAGGTAAAGTTTCATGCTCAAAAATATAAAAAGTTATACATTATGAAGTCATGAGAAAAAAAACTGTACTGTGTTCAATATTTGTTTTCCATATACAAACACAGGAAAACATTAATGTAATGTCCTAAAAAATATGTCTTGAAAGCCACGTGTTTCATGAGCTTATATTTCAAATTTGATTAAGATAGCATGCAAAATGATATTTCTGTAAAAAAATTTCTGAGACTATATCGGTGTCCTTCTCTCCCTCATCATCAGAGGCATTTTCTTAAAAATGACCTTCCCAAACTAAAACAGTAACAGTTGCTGAGTAATTTGGTTTACATTCACAGTTCATGTATCTTTGGAAAGAAGACACTTTGGGCTTTATTATCCATCATCTTAAGTTTGTAATGCTCAAAATGAAAAAAGTTATAGATCTTTAAGTAATGTAAAAAAAAAATTGCACCGCACTAAACATTTTATTATTTCATAAACAAATATATGAATTTACTATGAGCAATATTTATGGGTGGTCCGCACTGATGACTTGGAAGTAAATTCCCAATGATAACAGTTCTGCCGTTTTTTCACATTTATTTTAATAGGACAGTAGAAAGTTTCTCGAGCCAGGAATCTAACTCAGGTCGCTGTGAGCTCGACCATGCTACTGTATGTGTCGATGCACTTAACCACTAAGGCTATTGGTGCTGACATATGTCAATTCTGATGGTAAAGATGAGAGTAAGAGATCATACAATACTGTAAAGTTTTTCTAATATTTCTGTATAATCACAATACAACATGGGTGACCAACCCTGTTCCTGGCGATCAACCTTCCTGCAGATTTCAGCTCCTACCCTGATCAAACACACCTGAACCAATTAATTAGAACCTGAGAAGCACTTGATAATTACAGGCAGGTGTGTTTGATATGGGCTGCAACTGAAAACTGCAGGAAGGTCGATCTCCAGGAATAGGGTTGAGCACCCCTGCAATACAACAAAACATCTCAACTAAAGAAAACAGAGCTGCTTTTTTCCGACATTGGCTTATTCTGAAAACGTAACCCTATATGTTCCTGGAGATTGTGAATTATGTAGCCAGAAGTACGTATGGCTGCATTTCGTCTTTAAAACAAACAGTCATTCACTCGCGAGAAAAATTTGGGATCTCAAAAAGCTTACATAGCGGTGGATTCGCAAAAACAAAAACTGCAAAAAAAACGTAGCTCCTGGTATGTATTTGGCGCTCTACAGAAATGTATATAGAGGTACGTTTTCAGAATGAGCCTGGGTTGGCTTTTTCTCCTTGACTCATTAAATGTGGAGTGTGTCAGAAATTCCAGCCTACAGTACTTGCTAATGAGGTTATTGCTTTGATTTTGTGTTATATAAGTGAAACATATTCATGTAGGCTTTTTCATGAAGTTCATTTCATATAATAATAATATTGTTCCTCTCAGAAATAAAATTTTGATATGTTTAGGCTGCTGCTAGACGCCTAACACATCAAATGTAAAAGAAATAACGTCAATAACGTTATAACTTTTTTTGGGGGGTTGGTGTAATGAAAAGAATAAATCAAGATAAATCTCCTAAGTGTTTCATTCGTCAAACTTTATTATTTATCTCTACAGATTTCAAATTAAAATAAATATTTTTAAAGACCAGTTTCTCAAAATGAGCTTTTTTTCTTCTGCAGCCAAAAAATCTTGACTTCAGTTGCATTTACATACACCCAACTTCACAACTGTATTCATATCTCCTTTTTGAAGTGATGTGTTTATACAGAATTTGGCTGAATAAAAATTTTGGGCTGAATTTTTCTTTAAAACACACACCAAAAAACAAAACAAAAAAAAAAAACAAATAACTGCATTTATCAAGCAATGTGTTTGTATTTTAGAAGACAAATAACTGTTACTCAGGGCTTACAAATGTGAACATAAACCGTCATAATTAAAGTTAACATGAGCCTACCTGTTAACGCCAAGATAAGGCTGAAGGTACAAAGCATCTTAATGTCAGAAGCCAGCCTTAATCTGCAGAAACCAAGAGATGACTGAAACTGTGAAGTGAAGCTTATTTTCCACCAGCTGAGGTAGAAAGTCCAGGTTTTGTTTGTTTGGCCTCCTCAGATAAAAAGAGACTGCTGTTTGCATGATATTGATTTATCAAAGTTTACCTAACAAGTACTTTCATTCAATAGCTGTTGTAGTATACACATAAAAGTATAGAATATAGACAGAAATTTGGAGAGAATTACATTTAATTGCCAAGAGCTTTAATTTTGAGAGATTTGAAGAGGTATTTTAAGGCTGTTTATATTTATTTTCAGAGCCGTCACAGTAACATACACTTTCCATTAACAGCAGGCAGGTGCTGTTTAAAATACTGTACTTTTTAGGATTGATAAAATGTTACAGTAAGTCTCTAATTTGCCAGGAAGCCATTGATTATCATGAATTACTCTCTTCACAGTTAACAGGGTTAATCAATATTTGATCTACACTGTAAAAAATTCAACTTGAAAAAAGTTGAAATTACTTGTTTGTTTTTTTGTTGGTTTGGCAAAAATCAGTAAAAATATCTGTACAAATTTAACACGTTTACTTAACCTAAATCTACATTTTCTACATTAAGCTAAAAAAATTTGTTTGCTTTGCCAAGTTCACCCAAAAAAAGCTTCTGCCCACTTGCTACTATATGGTGAGTTAATCTCAGACCTCCTCACTTGAAAAAAATAAAGGTTGCAGTATTTCTAACACCAACAACAAAAATAATAGTAACACCAATAATAACATTAATGGCATTATTACACTGTAAAACCCAACTGTCATTTTTATCAAATGTAGGTAATTTAATTGACTGTAAGTTAATTCTACTCATTTAAAAAAAGTTTTGTACTCAGTGTTGAAGGTAACAAGTTAATTTAAATACTTCATTACTTCAACTTAAATGGGGTAAGTTCAGAGTTCTCATACAGATTATTTTTTTTAACTTAAATGGTTTGCAGCAATCGGCTTTCTCAAACGGGTTGAGTTGCCTTAACTTATTGAGTTTTACAGTACTTAGTTGGTTTGAGTTCTCTTTATTTATTGGCTTTTACTGTGCTCAAATTGCTTCATTTACTCGAATGGATTAAGTTCACAGTTACAGCTGCAGAAAGTCTTTTAAGCTTTTATCTTATTTTTACATAGTTTGCTCTACAAAAAGAAACAAAATGTTCAAACTATAATTCAAATGAGGAACCAGCTTCTAATTACACACACACAGCTGGAAGCTCATGATGGACTGATTGCTAGGACTGCAGTATAGATTTTATTTCATATCATTTACACACTCTTTGCTGAGTCTTATTTTTTCCTGTGAAGCATTAGCATTTTTTATTGTTTGTTTTGTTTATCATTATTGTTGTTTTGCCTCCTGTCTTGTTTCTAATTCTGTGTTCAATAAATGTTTTGTTAACATTTGTCTCTGTTTTAGTTTTTTTTTCTCAACTGAACTATGTATGTTTGTTCTGATAATGTATTATTTTTTTAGAACCAATTTCCAAAAGAGTTTTTTTGTTCACTCAACTTCGGACATTTTAGGTCAGTGCAGCTGATATTTTCAAAAGTTGAGTACACGAGAAAAAGCGAAAGGAAATAAGGATTATGCTTTTTTTTGTTGACTCAACTTCAGGAATTCCAGTTCTACAGACAAAAAATGTTCATTTGGCACAACTTAAAAAGTTTTGTCACAGAGTAGTTCACTTCTCCACAAAGCTCATAATCTTATGTTAACCCGACTAAATGTTTTTTCTATTAATGACAATTAATTTTAGGTCAGTGCAGCTGATGTTTTAAAAAGTTGAGTGAACAAGAAAAAGCGAAAGGAAATAAGAATTATGTTTTTTTTTTTTTGTTGTGGTACTGGCTTAAATTATTTTACCGTGCAAGTGAATATTCTAGCATAAGGACCTTACCTTCATTTTATGATGTTGTAAAATATGCAATCAATATATATCTAATGATAACATCGATGTAGGACATTTTTTTATTTGTATCATACAGAATTATTATTATTGTTGTTGTTTTCCATTTTTGATTGCCATTTTAATTAAAAAAATAAGTTTAGTTTTTAAAACATAACCCAAGCAGTGTTACGCTAGCGTCATTGAGATACAAAGCAATTATTTATCACAATTATAATACAAGTTACACCTATAGGACTGTAACAGTACTTTTATTAAATGTTATAATTTGTTACAGTTTTTATGATTTATGTTTTCAATGCCAATTTTAAAATAAGTACATAAAAAAAGGCTGGGTTATTTTTAACCCAGTGTTGGGTCAAATATGAATAAACCCACTTAAACATCATTTAAATTTAATTGATAAAAAAAAAACAGTGTTAATAAAACAACCCATCCAGCAATCAACATACAACAGGTTGCGTTGACAATAATAATTCATTCATTTTCCTTCAGCTTAGTCCCTTATTATCAGGGGTCGCCACAGCGAAATGAACCGCCAACTATTCCAGCATACGTTTAATGCAGCGGATGCCCTTGCAGCTGCAACCCAGTACCGGGAAACACCCATACATTCACTTTCGCACACTTATACTACGGCCAATTTTTAGTTTATCCAATTCACTTATAGGGCATGTGTTTGGACTGTGGGGGAAACCGGAGCACATGGAGGAAACCCATGTAAACAAGGAGGGAAAATGCAAACTACACACAGAAATGCCAAATGGCGCAGACAAGACTCGTACCAGCCACCTACTTGCTGGGAGGAGACAATGCTAACCACTGAGCCACCATGCCACCAACAGTAACAATAAAAGCATCAATTTAATCTTACTAGTTTAAATAAATTTAAGATAATTTATTTTTATATACCGTAAGCCAAGTTTATTAATATAGCACATATTCATACATGCAGTCATGGGTAGCATGATCACCACAGAAAGTCTCTGGTTCGAGCCTCAGCTGTGTTAGTTGGCACTTCTGTGTGGAGTTTGCATGTTCTTGTAGGTTTCCCCCACCATCCGCTGAGGAAAACATATGCTGGATAAGTTGGCAGTTCATTCCACTGTGACAACCCCAGATTACTTATAGGACTAAGCCGAAAAAGAAAATTCATACACAACGGTAATTCAAGGTGCCTTTTTTTTATATAAACAAAAATAATAGTAATACAAGTATTAAAAAAAATAAATAAAAAAAAAAATTAAAAAAAAAGAATAAAAAATGTTAAAATAGGTTTTAAAGGAATGAAATAGTGACAGAGGCGGGACAACCCAAACCCAGAATGGCAAGGGGTGTTTATAGACAATATATGTCAGGGGTGCTCAACCCTATTCCTGGCGATCGACCTTCCTGCAGTTTTCAGGTGCAGCCCTTATCAAACACACCTGCCTGTAATTATCAAGTGCTCCTCACGTTCTAAATAATTGGTTCAGGTGTGTTTGATCAGGGTTGGAGCTGAAATCAGCTGGAAGGTCGATCGCCAGGAACAGGGTTGAGCACCCCTGATATATGTGATATGTAGTCGGGATTAGGTGTAATAGTCCAACAATGACAAATGGTGTAATGCTGGAGAGTCCTGGATGAAGCAGACAGACAGAAGGAGATAGTGCTTGAGAATCCTGGATGGAGTAATCAGAAGCCACAGAACGCCAGGAGAATGAGCAGGGATGCTCAGGCAGGAAGTGGTGAAGGCACTGCGGACCAGCGATCCTGGAGAGTTGTGGTCTCACCAGTAGCAGCCTGACAGAGGTTACAAGCAGCCAGGAACTCACAGCATGCAGGGCTGGACAAAGACCACACGCATACACATAGGGAACTTGGGGGGGTGGTGGTGGTGGGGGGGATTGACAAACAAAAAGCAAAGAAAACTAATTTAATTTTTAACCTACAGACAATAAAGAGGAAGAAATAATACCAATAAAAGGAACACAAAGTTACTAAATTAGACAAAGATAAATCGAATAACCCAAACAAGCAAACTCGAAAAGGACAAACTAGACAGGGGTGACATTGAAGGCCTACTGAAAAACACAAACAAATATTAGACAAAAAAAACTCAAACTCACAAACAACAGCACAAAGAAAATTAAGTACAGTCTAGTCACAAGCAACACCATGTATCACAAGATACAACAATGAACAGACAGAGACATGAGGGAAGAGAGCACATTATAAAGGAAAGAAAGAACACGAGGACCAGGTGTAGACACTGAGACTAACGAGATTTAGATGATATCTAAACATGGGGGAGTGGCATCTAGAAACAAGGAGGGAGGAACAGAGGAGCATATGCTAAACACAAACACAGGTTGAGCCATGTGCTCAGACACAACATAAGATACACAGAACATAGACAATACAGAAATGACAAACAAGGAAAGGGTTGATTATCTTCATGACAATTGATTATCTTCATGACAATATATTAACAGTTTAGCTCAGAGATGCCCAAACTAGGGCCCATGGGCCAAAGTTGGCCGTTGGTAACTTTTAATTTGGCCTGCCATCCAATCTTAAAAGAGGTGTAGTTTTTTTGGTTGCTTGTTTCATTGTTGAGCTACAAAAAAGCAAACTGAAAATAATGTTTCAATTAAATGTTGTAATTAATCAGATTTAAAAAATACACTGTCACTGTTGGATAGAAGACAATGCAGAAGACATCGGCAGAGTCAGGTGCAGTTTTACTAGTGTATTCGGCATTGATCTCCACTGTGTTAAAAAGGAATTGTGTTTTTATTGTAATAGATTCAATAAAAATTCTATTTCATTATTTAATATGATTAAATCTCTTTATTTATTGATAAAATAAAATAAATTACAAAATTATCCATGGCAACTTGTAGGGGAGTCACGATGGCGCAGTGGGTAGCACGATCGCCTCACAGCAAGAAGCTCGCTGGTTCGAGCCTCTCCTGGCTCAGTTGGCATTTCTGTGTGGACTTTGTTTGTTCTCTCCATGTTCGCGTGGGTTTCCTTCGGGTGCTCTGGTTTCCCCCACAAGTCCTAAGACATGCAGTACAGGTGAATTGGGTAAGCTAAATTGTCCGTAGTGTGACTGAGTGTGTATGGATGCTTCCCAGTGATGGGTTGCAGCTGGGCATCCGCTGCGTAAAACATATACTGGATAAGTTGGTGGTTTATTCCGCTGTGGTGACCCTAGAATAATAAAGGGACTAAGCCGAAAATGAATGAATGCACTTTAATGTAATTTGCTGATTGTTTAACCAACTTATGTAAAATGAGCTTATACAACACAATTCTTGAGATTTTTTTGGAACAACTTATTGTTTTATGTTTAATCCACTTAAATGTGTTAACTTAATTAATTTGTGATGGGACAACCTGAATGAATTGTGTAAAACCCTACATTTTTTACAGTGCAGTTTATATATCTTCGGCCCACAGCCTTCAATCAAGTTTGGTTTTTGGCTTTTTCTAGAAAGGTTTGGGCACCCCTGGTTTAGCCCATTTAATTTTGGTCATTTAACTTATTAAACTACTAAAACTGCAAGGAAACAAGACGCTTTTGTACTATAGTTTATAATATACAAATAATAAATATATAAATACATTTCCCAATAATGGGTTGCAGCTGGAATGGCATCCGCTGCATAAAACAGATAGTTGGCGGTTCATTCCGCTGTGACTAATGAATGAATGATTAAATACAAAATGCTAAATAAATATTATAAATACACTCTAAAAAAGGCTGTGTTGTTGTAACCTAGCTTTAGGTCAAGTACTGTATGCACAAACACAACATTAGAGTACATTTTTCAATTAAATTTACATGACACTTTTTAAACCAATGGTTGGGTTTGTCCATATTTGACCCAATATTGAGTTACAACAGCTCAGCATATTTTTTTCAGTGTACTTTAAAAAGAAATCATTTGTAAATTATAAACCATGGTTTTTATTCATCCAAGTTATTTTAGTACCTTTGTGATTCTACTATCATAGATTTTATTATTCATTCATTTTCTTTTTGGCTTAGTGCCTTTATTCATCAGAGGTCGCCACAGCGGAATGAACCGCCAAGTTATCCAGCATATATTTTACGCAACGGGTGACCTTTCAGCCGCAACCCATCACTGGGAAAAACCCATACACTCTCATTTATAGACATACACTACGGACAATTTAGCTTACCCAATTCACCTACAGCGCATGTCTTTGGACTTGTGAGGGAAACCGGAGCACCCAAACCCATGCAAACACGGGGAGAACATGCAAACTCTACACAGAAATGTCAACTGACCCAGTTGAGGCTCGAGTCAGCGACATTCTTGCTGTGAGGCAACAGCGCTACCCCCTGCACAACCATCATAGTTTTTATTAGATTTTAATTTATATTTTGTTAAGATGTTCAGTTTTCATTCTAACTTGCATGTAATTAAAATAAGCAGTGACTAAAATGATTGTTATATGCTACTTGTCACAATCACCAGTGATCCAGCCTGTGCAGATTGCTGGAGAACTACAAATCTGCCAGCAAAAGAACTACCTATTCAGTCATGCACCACTCACACACCTGGCCTAGATCCCCATGATTGCAGACACTCACAGCTGAAGCTGCTCACGGACTGATTCAAGGACTATAAAGACAACGCGCGCGCACACACACACACACACACATTATTGTTGAGTCTTGTTAGTGAATATTATAACGTGGTTTCCTTGCCTTCTGTGTTTTTGAACCTTGCTTTTTGTTTGTTTATGTTGCCTGCTGCCTGCCTGTACTGACCATCTGCTTGTTTATTGACCATGACTCTGGATTGCCCATATACATCTGGGGGCTGTTTCATAAAAGTTGTTTAGAAAAGCGGGGAATAAAGTCAAAAACCTGACTTCAATGAGCCAAACTTAACATCCGCACTTAAATTGGTTCCATAACAGTAAGCTGAAGCTCATGTGATTTATACTAATTTGAATCAGGTTTAAATAATCTAGATAGTTTCGCCTGCATGCTATTGTTTAAAAGCCCAAATGGTTGAGCATGGATCCATCGATTTACTGTGGGCTACTATGGCAACGAAAGCGAAAGAAAGAGCAGCGACGTTCTCGGCGACTGAACAGCGTTTGCTCTTAGAGACATATGATAAATATAAACCCATAATAACCACAAAAGGGAATACTGCAGCAATTAACAAAGCCAGAGAGAAAGGCTGGCAGGAAATTGCTGATCATCTCAATGCGTAAGTAACATAAATGATATATTGCAAATATATTGTAGTAATTTCTGTTAGACATTTGTCACAATAAATTGAAAGTGTGTGTGTATAACAGTAATTGCTGTAACTCTTACACCGCAGCAACCTAAGTGAAGAAAAAAAGAACATGGCAGCAGGTGAAAATAAAATATAAAAATATTGTTCAGAACGGTAAGTATATTTAATCCAAGCAGTGTGTAATTATAGCCAGCTTGCCGTTTCAACTGTCCAGTGTCAAAGTGTTTTTCTTTTTCTTTTTTTGCAGCTGCCAAAAAGAAGACTGAGGTTGCTGGCACTGGAGGAGGGCCACCACCAGCAAACTTCACTCCTGCAGAGGAGCTGGCATTGGAAATGAACAAAGGGAGGCCAGTCCTTGAGGGAATTGAAGGTGGGGGGGGGGGGCATCGTTAGAAACCATACTACCTAGTTTATGTAAATGCATAAAAGGTGTGGGGTGTTTTTATTTTTACTTTTTTTTTTTGTGTTTTGTTTTTTATAAATCTTGCATAATTGACATTGGCTTCAGTCCCCAAAAGCATCGTAAGCCTAAGTACATAAGGGCAGTAATGTCATTTAGAGGTACTTGTGCTAATTATATTTTTGTAAACCCAGCTTTAACCTTTTATTCTATCATGTTTTGTTTCATAGTGATGCAAAGTTCTGTGTGCGTGATGGATCCACCAGACATCATGCTAGATCCTGTGAGTATTAGAGATGTTAACTCTGATTTAAACAAATAACCTTAAGTGAGTTTAATTTGTCTTTATAGGGTGAAGGCCCATTCACGCTTGAAGAGGATGAAGAGACTGTGTCTGTGTGTTCAAGGAGGTCTGAGGTAGTCACAGGTTCCATTTCGTACTGTAATCAAAAGTGTGCTTGTGTTATGAGGTGCACATAATGTGTGTTTTCCAAATTTTGGCTGCAGGATCTGAACGACGTTCCAAAGCCCTCTCAGTCTGGCACCACTAGTGACAGTGAGTATTAAGAAGTTATGTGCCAAAATAATTAACTTTAAATATGTTTTCTACAGAACCCAGAGAACATAAAGGGAGTGGATAAACTATCTCCTGAAGCAAATGGAGGCCATTGACACTGACATGCAGTGCAAAAAAATTAAAAATGAGGAAGTTGGACCTGGAAATCCAACAACTTAAAAAAAAGAAAAAAAGTGGAACTATTTAAAACAATTGTGACATTAACGTTGTTTTCACAACATTTATTTGTTTTCAAAACCCAACAGGCAGATTCACTTTGAATAAATGAAAATGCAAAATTTCAAAACAGTTTCACTTTGTGTCATACAATCAATTTAAGGGAAAGGTCAAGGGCCAGTCAAATTGTAAAGGGTGCTTTATACTGTAGTTGGGAACAAATTAAGCAAAATAATTGTTGGCATATGCATCTTGTATAACCCTTCCTGTTTCGTTGTCTTCAAATGCTGCTTCAATGTCCCAATCTTCCTGTACAACTATCCTTGGTTGCCTTTCCCTCCTCAGACAGGCAATGTTATGGAGCCCTACAAATGCAACTACAATCTCACATGCCCTAGGTGGAGTCACTCTGAGATGCTTCAGGCACTGGAACCTTGACTTGTGTCCTAAAGCCATCTTTATACAGCCTCTTGTGCATGCATGGGCAATGTTGTGCTGTGCTTCTGTCTGAGGCTCTTGATAGGGAGTCAAGAAATAAGGCAAGCATGCATATCCCGTGTCTCCCTGTAATACTCCTAAAAATTAAGAAAGCAGTTTTATTTAAAAATTGACCTGTTAAGTGACAAACATACCTGCTGCCAATTGCTGGGAGAGAGAGAAGAGGCCTGAAAGATTCTGGAGTCGTGCACTAAACCTAGCCATTTGGCCTCTACATTTGTAATTATGCAATCAGCATAACAGATCACCTTAACCTTCCTGTCGTGTTCGGGTCAAATCTGACCGATTTACAACTTAAAACACTCATAATTATTGTGTTTTACATCTGATTGCCTCAAGATCGCATGATATCCTCCACACTATGCACTTGAACATATAAAAGTGATGATCACCTCTTTCATTAAATTTTGAGTGCTTTAATCAATCCTGTTACACCTGTGGTGTTCCCGGTCAAAAGTGACCGCCATAGAAAATGAATGGTTATCCAGACAATATTCATCCATCAGACAGAAAACATCCCCATACACACCACCCCAACTCACCCACTCACTCACTCACTCACTCACTCACACACACATTTCAGACTGAACAATGTTTTTCCGCACTTATGTGCCAATCCTACAGGTGGATCTCACAAGGAAACATAACTATTTTTTACGTTTTGTCACTTTAGTGGCTAATTCGTACACGTACACGTTCAGTCATATAAAAGTGTAAAATTTTTAAAAGAAGGCGTGGACCCCAACCCCACCCCTAAACCCAACCGTCATTGGGAATAAGCAAATTGTACTAAATTGTATGAATGAGATTGTACGAATTCAAATGGATTAGCCACTAAACCCATAAGTTATGAATTGCCATGAGATAGGGTTGGATTCTCCAACATGAATTAACTTCCTGATAAAACAATTGTAATGTAATGTAATGTGTATTTATATAGCACATTTATTGTGTTTGGCCATACACCCAAAGCACTTCACAATCATGAGGGGGTCTCTCCACACCACCACCAGTGTGCAGCATTCACTTGGATGATGCGACAGCAGCCACAAGACAATGGCGCCAGTGCGCTCACCACCCACCAGCTATAGGTGGAGTGCAGAGACAGTGATAGAACCAATTCGGTGAACCCATCTGTGTGTGTGTGTGTTTGTTTGTTTGTTTGTTTGTTTGTTTCTTTCTTTCTTTCTTTCTTTCTTTCTTTCTTTCTTTCTTTCTTTCTTTCTTTCTTTCTTTCTTTCTGTTATTCTTTGTTCAGCTTATCTCTGGGTGTAATAGGAGCACTTAGCATAAATTATTTTATTGGATTAGACCATTAGCATCTCGCTCAAAAATGAGTATAACTAGTGCTAGTTCTGTCCATGCTCACTGTCTATACCCTCAGTCACTATTCCCTATATCAGTGCACTAATATAGTCCAATTGAAGGACTAAATAAAATTGAGCACTCAAAATACAGGAAAGTATATCGTTTTGTTTGTGCTTTGCTGGTTGATAAATCATTCAGATGAATTAAAATTTCAATTTCTTTGGTCAAACCCTGTGATAGTTATTTTAGCGAGCTGTCTATTAGTAACGAAACAAAGTATTTTGATTTATGTCATCTATTCTTCATTTTGTAAACATTTGCAGCGCCTATTTGTATTTTCACTGCAGTTCTTTTATGTCTAATTTTATAAATTCATGTTAAACACCACTTTAAAACATTGTTCACAGCTTAACAATGTTGAATAAAAAATTTGTGGTGAAAAATGTTTTTTTGTGCTAATATAGGAGCAGTTAAAACAGACCGGTCAATTTTGACCGGGAACACTAAAGTAAGGGGCAGGATGTAAACACGACAGGAGGGTTAAACCCAAAAAAAAAAAAACATGTAGGTGACTACACTGGAATTATGTTATACATCTAAATCATGAGGATTGTAATAACACTTATTTGTCATGAACAGAACACTGATGCAGATACACAGGTGCTAGAGTAAAGCCTTCAATAACATGTCAGTGGGAATGTACCTGTACATTGCTGTGTACTGATTTTCTGTTTACAAAGTCTGCTTCGTGTGGTCCAGACGGGCACTTTATACGCACATGGGTGCAGTCCATTGCACCGATAACATTTGTAACATCAGCAGTCAATGAATATTTCTGTGTGCTGTACAGTTATTTGAACTTACCAGCAATTCCATAAAAGGTATGTTTAATGGTTCGAATTGCTCTGTGGCCAGGGAATGCAATGAAAATATTAAGGTGTATTTTTAAAGAAAGGCGTACAGAGCGGCAAACTGATGCTTTGGTGATGTTCTCTGCATCTCCAACAGCGTACAAAAATGTTCCACTGGCAAAAAACCGAAGTGCAACGCACACCACTGTGAGTGCTCTATTGCGGCATGTGCTATTTGCAATGTATGGGCTCCGTAAATATACATATTCCCATGTGTTGAAAACCAATACCACTCATACAGGTAGTTGTGATGAAACTCCAATGGGTCTGACCTGTCTCTGAACGTTTGTTCTCTTTGAAATGCCCTTCGCTTGATAAAGGCTCCCTCATCAATGAAAAGACATGCCATGGTTAAATTCAGAAACATGACTCCCTTTTATATACTTTTAATTAATTGGCAAACTCACACCAATTAAACACGTTAACTTCTAAACTTTTCCTAGTGTTTTTTTTTTATAATTAACCTTATAATTATAATTTGGTACAATTATTAGTAAAGTACGTTTCCTTTATTGTTTATTTTATTATTATTCATTATTATTATTATTGTTATTAATAGTGGTTAAGTGAAATTACCAGCAGGTGAGCGTTAGTGTTCTAGCTAGGCTTAGCCTGACAGTTAGCCTGCCCCAGACCAGGTTAGTTTCCCAGCATAAGTTGCCATACTAACTGAGTTTGAACTATCCTAAATTTGATTTATGAAACAGAATCCGCCATTAATAAACCTGACTTGCCAAAATAAGCCTGGCTTATTCTCTAAGCTTGGTTTATGGAATAGCCCCCTGTTTGCTCCTGTGTTGACTGTTGCTTGCCTGACCATTCCATTTAATAAACCTTGTGTTTGGATCTGCACTCCCTGTTGTCAGCGTCCACTTCATGTTACACTACTAAAGATGTATGACAATATAGTCTTTAATTCATTTGATTTTGCTTTTAGTTTTATCATAACCCAAAAGTCGTTAATGCTTATACAGCACTGCTATTTTATTATCACTAAGATGCTTTCATATGTTTTTTTTATTACATTTTTTAATTAAATTTAACCCTTTGATGCACAACATGGGTCTAAAGTGACCCGACTAAGTTTTATTTTTTATATATCTTTGCAAGGTTTTAACTTCATCACTTAGTATTCCAGGAATTCTTCGATAAACTTTTTTTTTTTTTATCAGCACAAAGTCTTGTATTTTTTTTCTTTTTTACTATTTAATAAAAATCATTTTTGTGTCATTACCCTTTTAATGCACACCATGGGTCTAAAATGACCCGTATTCATTTCCTATGTTATTTCAATCATGGCTTAGCTATTTTTTTTTTGCAGAATTTTTTTATTAAATGCATTTTGTTGTTTACAATTACAGGTTTTCATAAAATATCTTGTTTTAAACTTACACAAATACTTATGTTTAGTACAGTTTTTGTATTTGTACATCAATTTTAAAATAAGAGTTAAAAATGACTCATATGAACCTTTAGTGTTTTCTAATTGTTGCAAAAATACTGAATAGATTGAGTAAAAAGGGGTATTACGGGAGTGAACATCACCCTACTCGGGTAGAGCAAGAAGCCACAAGGCCCATGGTGCTTTGGTACAATATGTTGGATGTCACCACCCCAAATGCCTACACCAAATGCACAGCAACCTAATTACATAGGTGGTGTGACACCCACGCTGATACACAACGGCAATTCATCAAAGAGCTGGTCAAAGATCTTGCTATCCCACACATGAAGAGGCACCTGAAGGACACACCCCATCTTCAAAACCATATTACAGAGGCAAAGGGAAGATGTGGAATAAAACAAAGTACAGCCACCCACCCTGCCACAAGAGGACATCAGGCAGGACAATTGAATTATCATTCATTCATACATTTTCGGTTTTCATTTACTTTTCGGCTTAAGGCCCGTGCACACAGAGACGTTTTTTGCTCATGTTTTCCAGCGACGTTTAATGCCTTGTGACTAAATAAAGGGCGTCAATGTGATCGTGCACACCAACGCGCAAAACGTCAGGCGCAAAAGCGTCATTTAAAAAAAAAATGCCCCATGCTCATTTTTTTGTTTTGACGTGCCGCATCAAAACCTTCTCCACCAATCAGATTGGCCCTTTTGTTCATGTGCACCGAGCTGCTGAAGTTACAGTAAACAGCACTTGGAGGCGCTCAAGCGCAGAACTGTCAATGCGAGCACACATTAAAGAATATGCCCAGAGGTGATATAAACGTGGAGCTACTTATTGCACTAGTGAACAATAATCATTTCTTCATGGCTAGAGCTGGAACTGCTGCTTGAACCATCTACGTATAACAACAAGCGTGTCAACTTTGTCTTCTTCTTCTGTGTTACAAGCGGGTGTCAGAAGTTTAAAGTTGTGTAGCGCCATCTAACGTCAAGGAGTGATTTTGCATACTCGACGCCTGTGATAATCGCTTGGGTTTGAATCCGGAAAATGTCTTGAAAAATGCTGATTATAAACGCAAACGAAAAGCGTCCCGAAAACATTCCAGCTGCAACCCATCACTGGGAAACATCCATACACTCTCATTCACACACATACACTACGAACAATTTAGCCTACCCAATTCACCTATACCACACGTCTTTGGACTTGTGGGGGAAACCGAAGCACCTGGAGGAAACCCACGCGAACACGGGGAGAACATGCAAACTCCACACAGAAACGCCAACAGACCCAGCTGAGGCTCGAACCAGCGACCTTCTTGCTGTGAGTCGAACATGCTTTCCTCCGGGTGCTCCTTTTTCCCCCACAAGTCCAAAGACATGCGGTACAGGTGAATTGGGTAAGCTAAATTGTCCATATGTCACACCCTCGGCTCGTTCCTGCTGCTCCAATCACCATTCTCCCTCTCCATCCAGGGGTTTTTATAGCTCGTGCATCAATGGGTTAATTAAAATGAGGAGAGATGCACCGCTATGGATTTTTTTGGCGATATCGATAATCGATAACACTTAAGATTTAGAGGCCGATAACCGATATATTAACCGATAAATATAAATATTTCAAAATGTTATATTTTTATATAGTGAACAACTTTAACTTCGAAGGAACAATCAATGCGAAGTTCAACCCATGCATGCGTGAGGCAGTTCTGTACAATTACATAATCTATTGGCTTAAAGATATCGGCCTAATTTTGATATCAAACCGATAACGATAACATTAAAAATAGCATTTATCGGCCAATATCGACATGGCCGCTGATATATCTTGCATCCTTAGAAATTAGTTTGATTTCCATAAGTTTGTGTATTTATTCATTTGTATTTCACTTTCCATTTGAGTTATTTTAGCACATCAACGTTTTCTTGGTAGCTAGCTATATATTATAAACATTATTTTCGTCAAAGTTTAGTTGAGGTAATGAAAGAGCACCGCTACTGAATGACAACCCAAATGAAGCGAGAGCATGAGAGGCTGTTTCTGGCGTGTTTTTGCCTCTGCAGTTCAGAGACTGTTCATTTCAATATCGGCCAACTTAATGAAATGCGTTTTAATTGTCAGTCTTTGTAGTAATATGCATTCCTGCTGCCTGTGGAGCTTTGCCTCCCACACACACACACACACACGGTAATGATCTGAAAGTGTAAGTGTGTCATATGGTAAAACTGTTTACTTCATCTCATTACCGGCGTTTCAAACGGCACATTTGTCTGTGCGTGTGTTTCACAATGAACCGGAGCACAATGTGTTCTTAGTATCAAAGTCTGGCTGCTGGTTTGCTCTTTATCTGTCGATTGCTTCATTACGTATGCAAGGATGCAAACAAATCTGCTTGCCCACACACATAAGTCATCAGCAGTGAAATATATGGAGCATGACTAGAACCCTCTCTGAATCTTGTTTAAGGCTAGACACTGCAGGCAAAAACACAGCCTTTTCATTTTTTTTTTTTCTAATTTTGAGATTTTTGGCTACATAAAGTGTGTATTGCACTGTAAAAAGTGTCCCAAACAAATCATTCATGCGTTCCCAACATGAATTGATTAAGTTAACTTAACATATTTAAGTGGATTGAAGATAAAACAATTTAGTTGTCCCAAAATATCTAAAAAATTGTGTTGTTTCAGCTCATTTTAAACAAGTAGCTTGAACAAGCAGCAAAACCTTTTTTTCTTGAGTGTGTGTGTGTGTGTGTGTGTGTTGTAAATATAGCACCCAGGGCCGGATTAACATAAGGGCTAGGTGGGGCTGAAGCACCAGGGCCCGCGAGAAGAGGGAGCCCTTGATTGGCTAGTGAATTAATTTGCGTCATGACACGGGAAACGGCTCTTTGGATTATGCTTTCGCATGCTGAAAACGTGAAGAATTCCTTTCGGCTCGCTGTTGTTCAAAAACAGTGTCGTCGCTAAACTATAGCTCGGAGTGGCTGTAGCTCAATCAGAATTTTAAATTCTTTTAAATTCTTAAGCTCTATTTAGTCCCCAGTAAGGGTAAACAGATGTACTGCTTTTCCACAGGAAAGTCCCTTATTTCTCAGGACATTTCCTTATTTCAGCTCTACCGCGAGAACGTCCAGTGGCTTACCAAGCTCATCATATAGGCGGAATCAGGATAGGCGGAATAATGTAGAATAACTCAAACGATGTCTCGGTGGCTGCCGTGCACCCGCATAACTCTGCCCTCTTAAGCCGCAGTCACACCGGGCTTTCCTCTCCATAGACTTCCATTCATACGCACGCGAATGCGTCAGACCGGAAACGCAAGGTCATGCGTCGAGTTTCGCATTTTGCTGCGGTGCAAAGTTCAAGCTTGGTGAACTCTGACCTGCGAAATCGCATCACTTGACTGCGTGAGACCAATCCAGGATCAAAACATGACCTCTCTGAACAGAAATTTAAAACATGGAGCAATCGCTGGCTTTTTTTTAATGTCTAATCATCTTGTTTAATCCCGCCCCTTTTCGCAGCGCCGTACGACAGAATTTCGCAAGCTCAAACTATAGTGTGACCGCGGCTTCATAACCGAGACAGTGTGCGACCAAATTAAATAACCTACACACACAGTTATCAAAATGTCCATCGTTGCAGGGTATCTACAGTACCTCAAGAAAATACATGCTTTAAGTCTAACTGAACCAGTTAGAAAGCAAACTATTAAATTAATGAATTTCCCCTTTTATAAAAACAACAGTAATATTCCGGAAAAATGACAATATATCTGAGGGAAAAAAAACATGCTAACCTTCTGTAATTGATTCACTCAAGACCAAATGGGGAATTAAAAGCATGGATTTTAAAGATATTTTAGGGATTTCTGCTAAGCTAAAGTTTAAAGAAAACTTTTTAAAGATAGCCCTATTTAAAGTATTTATTGTAAAGCAATAATTTAGGAAGTATTGCAATTTTTTCTGATTTTGGCAGCCTTTTTAAAATTTTAAAAGTTCATGTAATTGGATTATTTTGTATGCTTGTACGCCTACTTTAGTGAAATAGAAAACATTTATAATAATTAGATTAGATTAGATTCAACTTTATTGTCATTACACATGTACAAGTACAAGGAAACGAAATGCAGTTTAGGTCTAACCAGGAGTGCAATAGCAGCAAGTGCAGGATACAGGTATAAGTTATAAAGTGCAGTTATAGAAAAACTATGGTGATATTTACAGATGGATGTACTATGAACATTATATACAGGATGTATTAGCTATGAACAGAGATTTACAATAGATGGATATATATACAGGTTGCTATTAATAATCAGAAGTGTGCAGATAGATAAAAATAATTACAAATGTAAATGTGCAGTGGGTATGTACAGTTCAAATAAATAAATCCGTGCAATGTAGTGCAATGAATATGTGCAATTTTTAAATGTGCAAATGTTAAATAGTGCAGTGATTATGAGGAGTATAAGGTATGAGGAGAGTGGGGGTGTATCAGGGGGGCAAATATATAATCAAATATAAATCAAGTGGAAAATTACATTACATAATAATATAAACTAGCAAATTAATAATATTAATATTATAATAATAATTGCAAAAAGGGCTACTTTTGTGAGACGATAAAATAAATGGGGCCTTTGGGTTTGCTATAGTCCCAGGGCCCAATATGTTCTTAATCCGGCCCTGATAGCACCCATCAGGTGTGCAGGCACTGGTGCAAAACTGTACACACACCAAACAGCTGGAACCACAGTCAAAACCAATAAACGTCACTAGTCTTCAATAAATATGTTTACAGTAGCATAGCTATAAATGTTAGTCTTTAATAAATATGGAAGGCAATGTCGCAGTAAGAGGTAGCACGAAAGGGAGGAAGATTGATAAACAGGAGACAGGGGATGGGGGAGATTTTTTTTTGCTATTGAAATGTATACATCACCAGAACGCTGAATAAATAAGCTTTACATTGTTGTATGGTTTGTTAGGATAGGGCAATATTTAGCTATCAGTCTACCACTGTTTGTTGAATTTACAGTTTTTCCCAATTGTTTACACACATTTTCTGAAAGCATGTCTCATATTGTCAGAACTCTACACACGAATCACAAAACACACACACATTGGGCAAAACCTTTCAATTCTCCTGCAAAATGAAACTTTATAAAAGAAAACAGTGTAATTTCTTCTTAAAAGGGTGTTTTGTTTTCAAATGACACACACAAACCATCACATGAACAGACATTTATAAGAACAGTTGAACACTGATAAGCTTAATGTAAAACACTATGACCACTTCTTCTCCATTTATCATAATGACTTACTGTAAGCCTTTTTTGTTCAGTGTTACATTTACTACAGACAGTACGTAAGTCTACATAAGTGCATTGTAAAGTATTTCAGAATATTGTTTTTATACAAAACACACAAATACATGGTACCTAATATATTTTACGGCATTTTCCCTCACAAAAACAGCGCACAGTGTTCATCCTAACCAACACAAAGGTGCACGTAACGTGGTCTACATATAACAGAAGAATTTACTGAATAAAGTTACAGTAAAAAAACAAAACAAAAACAGTGTGGATTTCGGTCATACACTTTCCATCCCCAGTCAGAAAAAAAATTCCTCAATAGGATTGAGAAATGGAGAATATGAGATGAGCTCTGATTTCTAAATTGCGTTTATGTGTGACAGGTGTTTACCTGTGTGATGAGTTAGAATCCAAAATAGGACAACTGACTTTACAATTGTGAATGACAGTGTGTTCCTTGTGAAAACAAGAAATTTTCTGCATGAAAATTGTGCCAAATGCAGAGAATTGTGTGTAGTGTTTTGAAAAAAGTGTGTTTTAAATCTGCAATTTGAGTGTAACGCAGGAATTGTGCTTGTAGTTTACAAGAATTGGTTCAGGGGGTTGGTGCATCAGTTGTAGTCATTGTGTCTGAAGTACAAGTAATTGTGTGTAAACAATTGGGAAAAACTGTAGTATGTTCATGTACTTTAAAGCAATATCTCTGAAACCAATCAAAGCCACATTATATCAGTATTAGTCAGTTAGAAATGATACAAGTGTCTAAGATTGATTACAGCAGTGTGTAAATGAAGCAAACTGATTTATATTGAATGAAGCCTGTGTATTCTGTAAGATGTCGAAATTGGGTTTTGTTATATTGTTGTAAAGTTTTGAATGAAGTGTTTCATTTAGCAAAAGTACTGATGTGATCTGCTGTTTGTGTGTGTGGATGTGGAAATTGTGTCAAACCCACGGCAATTCGTAACTTTTTGATTTAGCGGCTAATTCGGATGAATTCGTACGATCTAATTCGTACAAATTATTATTATAATTTTTTTTAAATAAGGTTCTGCTGGCAGCAATTTGCGAATTTTTATTGCCAATCTTGAGCCAATTGTTATGAGATGTTTTGGTTCAATTTGGAATTTCCCCAGCCATTGCAGAGCCCAGGGGACCAATGGACTAGCTCCAGCTTGGCCTCCGTTGGTCCAATTCGTACAAATTAGTACGAGTTGCTAATTACTAGGACCACACGGAATCTGCACACGCAGAATTCCACAGATTTTCCGCCGAATTCCGCAGATTTTTAGCCCATCGTTAATTCTGTTTATTTACTTGAGTAAATGTGTGTAAATCTGAATTTATTCAGTTTTTAAATTACACATATTTCATATATTAAGGTTTTAGTTATGAGACTCCCAAAATAATTCCGCAGAAATCCGCAGATTTTTACCAAAATTTTCTGCAGAAAGGGCAAAAAACGTCTGCAGATTCAGTCTGACCCTACTCTTCACTCAATGACGGTTGGGTGCCACGGCGTCTTTTTAAAAATCGTACATTTTCATACGACTGAACTCGTACGAATTTGTACGAATTAGTCACTAAACTGAGAAAATGTAAAATACTTACGTTTCCTTGTGAGATCAGGCTGGAAGTGTTTTGACAAAAGAGCCTTAATTTCAAAATTGTGCTTAAGCAATCATAAAAAACTGTAACTTTTGGGGTTTTACAGTGCATGTGTATTGACATGTTTACTTTGCATTAGGCTAAAACACAAACAGCCCAAATCTTAAAACGGAGTGTTTTTGCCTGCGGTGTCTTTCTTTAATGAGAAGAAGGGAAGCCTGTAAGTATGTTCAAGTCAGAAAGCTGAAAATAAGATGCCATGTTTTTGTATCCTCTCTCCCCCAAGCTTCCGTGACTCTAATTGTTTCTGCTAGTTGTGCCAAATACCCGCTGTTCTCCGTCTCCATCTACAGACAGGACCGGTCCCGCTCAGGTCCCTCGACTGCTCTCCGTGTCTGTTTGAGGGCTGAAAGAGCTCCTCTCTTCCTCTTCCTGGCCCTGATTTGGTTTTGCTCTTCCTTTTGGCTGTCAGAGCTTCACCTTGATAAATACACTCTCAAAACCTCTCTGAGGGCTCCTGTAAAAAACACAAGAAAAAAAGAAACACAAGCTCTTCACGGCTGAGAGAAGAAAGGAGAATACATAGCAAACTGTTAATATGAAACAAAATAATTCAGGAGGTTGCTCCTTTGTTTTCTTCGGGTGGAACAAATAAATAGAGTTGTATTGTTAAAAATGCATTACTCTTACACAGGAGCTGTTGCAACTTCTGTCTTCTCATTTGCATTTGGAGCTGCATAATATTTGCAAAAACAAACTACTTATTTTATATCAGTTGCAGAGTTTGATGAGTGAACTTAACTGAAGAGTACATTAAAGATCTGTAGAGTGGGAGTAAATGCAGTGTATAGGATATTATTCAATATATATACACATACAGTACGTATATGCACATTATAGAGTGACTGCAGAGCAGAGAATGTTGCCGTACTCTGTGTCTTGCAGCAAGTGGCAGTGTTGTCTATATAATGTCACATTTATACTGCAGTTTGCTTTGCAGTGTGTCTAGAAACAGACAGCGTGAAATGATACAGTGATCACAGATTAACTTCACCACCACTAAAAGTTTATGATGCGCAAAACATTGATTAAAGATTTCTTGAATAATTAGATATTAATAATGAAATTTAAACGTTTAAATTTATATTATTATTATAAATGTGGGGATGGTTTTTATTTAATTATAATAGTGTCAACAACAGCAACAACAATTGTAACAGTAATAACAAT